>PISX010032939.1:0-15645 GCA_004024625.1 Mellivora capensis | reverse complement strand
TCACCAAGACAGCATGGTACTGGCATCAAAACAGACACATAGACCAATGGAATAGAGTAGAGAGCCCAGATATGGACCCTCAACTCTATGGTCAAATAATTTTCGACAAAGCAGGAAAAAATATACAGTGGAAAAAAGACAGTCTCTTCAATAAATGGTGCTGGGAAAATTGGACAGCTATATGTAGAAGAATGAAACTCGACCATTCTCTTACAGGAAATTTTCGTTTAACTGTTAAAAAGTCACACTCTCCTGGGATAAATTGAAACTGTAATTACATTTTGGTTTGTTTTCATGGGGGGCAGATGACTCCATTTTGGGCTTCTTCTTCTTTTTTTAAAGATTGATTTGTCTGTTAGAGAGAGAGAGAGCATGTGCAAGAACTGGGAGTGGCAGAGGGAAGGAATCTATCACAGACTCCCTCGTGAGCGTGAAGCCCAAGGTGATGGGGTGGGGGCTCGATCTCATGACCCATGAGATCATGATCTGAGCTGAAACAAAGAGTTAAGTCAGATGCTCAGCCAACTGAGTTGCCCAGGTGGCTCTGGGGTTGTTCTTTTTTTTTTTTTTTTTAAGATTTTATTTATTTATTCGACCGAGATCACAAGCAGGCAGAGAGGCAGGCAGAGAGAGAGGAGGAAGCAGGCTCCCTGCGGAGCAGAGAGCCCGATGCGGGGCTCGATCCCAAGATCCTGGGATCATGACCTGAGCCAAAGGCAGAGGCTTTAATGGGATTGTTCTTTTTAAGCAACAGTACTGTTCCCAAATGAAATGGCCTGCGTATTGGCATACCCTTTGCTGCTGGTTTTAGGAGGTCAACAATTTTTTTCGTATAAATGAGAAGATCTCTTGCATCTGAAGGGACACGCAGCTTAAGTTAGAGGAGTAGCAGGGGCAAGCTTCAGGTCAAGCTGCTTTTCATGGTCAGGAATGGGTATCTTTGCACACTTCTAGAGAAGCAGCCTGGTTAGCTCTAAGGTTTTCCTGGGTTTGCAGCCTTTGCCTTGGATGGCCCTACCACATTAGCATGCTCTTTTCCCAGTGTGGTGCTGATGACCTTGGGGAGTGGTAGGGGAGGCAGGTGTATGTGACACCCAGTTACCATTCACACATGGTTGTGTACATTGATCCCTTCTTTTTTGTTGATCTGGATAAAGTTACTCAAGCGTTGGTGCCTACTTGAGTATAGCATACTCTCTGGTACAGTCGTGACTGTAGTTTCCCCACAGAGACAGGAAGCATGCCCACGTGCTAGTCATGGTTCTTATCAAGACCCCTTCTTCATCAGATTCCTCCAGACCATTGAGAAGGCCTTGCAAAAGCATCTCATTGCTCTGGGCCTTCTGGCAGGTGGGTGAACCTTGGTCTACCCCGGATCCCCTTTTTGCCTCAGGGTCTCCCAGGAGGGAAGGGACACCCAGAGTAACTAAAAATGGTGGGGGGTGATGCCAATTACAGACCACTCTAGGTGTGCTCTGGTCACCTGGACTCATATGGGGTCCTGGCTAGGGCATGAAGTATGGGGTGGCCTGGTGGGGGGCCCCTCTCCTGGGAGCCAGACACACCCACTCTGCTCTCCCACTGCCTCAGCATTTCAATCTCATTGAGAGAAAGGTCAATGACACAGGCAAATGCTTTATCTCCCTCCAGAGCCTTCACCTCTGCCTAAACTCTGTGAGTCTGCTTTCATCCTCCCTGGCTCATGGTGACCTATCACCATCACACATCTCTTTGTCCTTGTCCCCACACAGCTGTCCCAGCTGACCCTCCTACTATCAGGCCTCAGAGTAGGTGACCCTGCCCTTAGTTGAGTGGAACCAAATGCTTCATTTTTGAATGAACCTTCACCTCTTGGAAATACCGTGTGAAATGAAAAACACAAAATGAAATCAATCTCGAAAGAGTTTGGTTTCCTTTCAGAAGGAATGAAACTGTTAGTTGGTGCACCAACCAGCTGCTGATTGATAATGCATGATAATAATGGAACATAAATCTAGTGATAGAAGAGTGAATAGTAAGAGATTTTATTAAATCTTTTTTATTTTTTGAGAGAGAGAGAGAGAGAGTGCACACAGGGGAGGGGCAGAGAGAGAGGGAGAGAGAGAATCTTAAACAGGCTCCACACCCAGTGCAGAGCCTGACTCCAGGCTAGATCTCATGAACCTGACCTCATGACCTGAGCCAAATCCAAGAGTCGAACGCTTAACTGACTGAGCCATACAGGTGCCCCAGTAAGCAGATTTTATGAATGAACAAGTTTGTCAATGTGAAAATATGTTACCTTCTCCCCAGAGACAGATTCACTGTGACACATATGAAGCTCCATCTTTAAGACCCTCACCTGATTAGGCTTCTTTCAAGATCCTGGGAAGGTTTGCTAGCAATGTGTTATATATTTATATGTTTGTGTGTGCTTTTTTTTTTAAATTTACAAAAGTAAGATATTTTAATTACAAACAGAGCTGCTGTCTAGTTCCACTCTAACTTTCCTACAGTCACACCTACCCTTATGTTGGGTGGCAGGGGACTGACTGGTCAGAGCACTTTTGGGATCTGACTGATGAGAACTTCAGTGGGGCCTAGATTTCATTGTGTTTAGTGGAATAACAGGTTATCCATTCGTGTTCAGGTGTGGTGTGACTTCCAGGAATTCTCTTAGCACGTTTTTGGTCAACTCACCTGTATCTTCAGAAATGGCGAGGCCAGAAGTTGTTTCATGATTTGTCATGTTCTATTGTGTCTGGTTATGGGGTCTATAGAGGAGATTTAGGTATGAAATGTATTGGGTAGAGGCTAGTCAGGAAAAGTAGTCCAATCATCAAATATAATAATCAAAAGTGGAGGATTTGGTGTTCAGATATGCCTAAGTAAAACAGAAGTTCACTCTTGTCAGGAATTTATAGTGTTTGTAGAAAATATCTTTTGTTTCTTAACTTTTTTTTTTTTAAATGAGAATCATGTGAAGTAGAATTTACCAGCATTCTTTCTAGGGCACAAATTTGAACTACTACAAAGAGTATGTACCATTGTATATAAAGTTGCATGTTTTATGTATCTTGGTGCATTGGGCTGTGTCTTAAGTTTATCAGTGCATCTTTTCCTTTTTAAATTGAAATAAAATTTATTTATTTAATTAAAGTGTTATTTATTTATTTATCTTATTTATTTATTTAATTATTTATTTAATTAAGTGGATTTTTTTCCTGATGAAAACTGACAGTTCCAGACAAAACCACACTCAGCAGAATGGCTTAAAGAAAGAAGTTCTAGTGACAAAACAACCCTCAGTGAAGCAATATATGTTTTATAGAAGTGTTTAATCACATTTTGTAGTTCAATGTAACAAAACAGTGATTTTAAATTAATATGAGTTGCTCTTTTTTAAATTTTTTAAAAAAATTTATTTATTTGTCAGAGAGAGAGGGAGAGAGAGCAAGAGCGAGCACAGGCAGACAGAGTGGCAGGCAGAGGCAGAGGGAGAAGCAGGCTCCCTGCCGAGCAAGGAGCCCGATGTGGGACTCGATCCCAGGATGCTGGGATTATGACCTGAGCCGAAGGCAGCCGCTTAACCAACTGAGCCACCCAGGCACCCCAATATGAGTTGCTCTTATGAATGCCCGAATCCAAATTAATTTGTATTTTTTTCTGAAATTATTAACCCTACCAAAATTCAACTATGATGGAAAAATATTGTGGAAATACAAACTAAAATAAGTCTGGCAGAAACTTCAAGATGCCCAAAACTCTTCTTCAACATTATAAAGAGAACTAAATGTCTGATGGTTAAAATCATGAAGATTAAGGAAAAAAAGATCATGACAACCCCCAAAATAGATAGCAACAAGGAAAAAGAGAACTCATAACAGTATTTGCTCTTGCACTTAATTTTGTGTTTGGAATTTTGTATTGTTTTCATAACTGGAGGCTTTCAAATTATTTAAACTTTAAGCCTCAAAACCTGGACCTGCTCTGATTCTCTAACTCTGTGGAGCAAACTAGAGCTGCAGGGGAAAGGGCTCCATGAGTGAGCCATCCTCCACTTGGGGCCAGTGGCTGAGGAATCTTGACCATATTCCCCTCTTGTGTGGATAAGAGGGGCTCTGTTCTTGGGGTGTGACTTTGCTAAGGACTGAGAACCAGGGCCCAGGGCTAAACCTCACGTCCAAGTGACATGGAGGAGACCTGGGATTGTACATGGAGAAGAGGAGGACCTGTTTGTTGTAGAGTGTGGTCACAGCTCCTCTTCTCCCCATATTGTCCCAGGCAGAAGCCCAGGGTCTGCAACAGTCAGCAGCTGGCCTAGGAATCTCAGGGCCTTAATTCTCTGCATCAATTTATTGCAAACATTCTAGAAGGGAGATTTTTCTTGAATCCAGGGAATTTATGTCTTCTATATTTGACGCATTATCTAATTCCTTAAAGAAGCATGAAAAAATCTCCGTAATAATCACATTTATGATAGATTCTGTTTTGTGTTGGTTTCTGTGTTAGCCTCTCCCTCCCTTCTTCCCAGTCTTCCTCCATTTCTCTCTCCCATTCTTTCTTCTTACACCCAAAAAGTCTTACCTTATGCCCATTCTCGGTACGGCAATTTCTATGGAAGACAGCATATACAAGCCCTAGAGGAGTGGTTTAAATGACAGCCTGCAGGAGATAAATAGCAGAATATATTTCCCACTTGACTAGGGTGATCTGTAAAGGGTTCACGGAGGAATAAGAGCTCTTGTGGGTCATACATGATGCAAGATGGCAGGAATACACTATAAAAACTCGGGCATTAAGTGAGAGTCAAGGGCTGTGGCCATGGGAGAGAATGGGCGACAAGCAAATGACCATAGCGAGACTTCAGAGATGAGAGTGTTAATTCCAAATGTACCTAAATTATCACGTAAGCAAGCATACAAATGGCTCTGGGGATATTGGTCTTCTGAGAGCCTTCAAACTAGTTTATCACATTTGCAGGGAAATTAAAGCACAAGACACAATACAAGAATTTAGATGTCAGAGTGAGGTTGATGTTTGGTCAAGTACTTGCTGAGGAAATATAGATCATCAGTATGGTTCAGGGTCACCTTCCACACGCAGCCTAGTCCTAGAAAGATGAGGTGAAGGGATACGAGGAAAGTCTCGAAAACCACTCTGAACTACTTGTTTTCTTCAAGAGGGTTTCCCGAGTAATTTCAGTCCCAGTGGGTATTACATTCCTTTATCTTCCACCAGCCATTTGTGAACCCATTTTTATTTCATTATATTTGCAGTTATTCCTTTGTAGCTTTGTGTAATTGTTTCATCTCTGGCTTTTCAATTTGACTGAAAATCAGGAGCCAAGTTTTTCTTAGGTGGCTTCTCACAAATCCGACTTTGATTTTCTGAACGTAGAGTAGTTGAGAATATTTCTGAGTTAGTGAGATCTTTTGAGGTAATTGAAACCACTGATTTTATTTTTCTAGGAGACTGAGGTTTTGTCTTTCTTAATCTTATTTTTAAGTACAAAATGAAAACACATATTTTAATTAAGAAATAATAGATCGATTGCTTCTTGTTCTCTCTAACCTAATCCTAATGTCCTACCAAGCACTCTGTTTATTTCCAGGTCAGAGAATAATTGTCAATGCTATTTATACAAATTCTTTCCACCTTTTCCTTTTTCTGTTCTTCTACGAAATGCTCCTATATATATAGCATCACCTGGATGACTAACATTTAAGTTGTTGTTAACAATGTTGCACGATGTATTAATGCTTTTACTTCTGTAGTATACATTGACAGAAGTAGGATTACTGGGTAAAAGGTGTATACATTAAAATATTAATTTTATAAGCAATGTAAGCAAGTATTCTTTATGTTCTCGACACTCTGGATGCTATCAATCAAACACAATATCTGATTTATCATACAATCTAAACGTTTTTTAAAAAAGAGGAAAGTTGAAAAAACACTGGGAAAAAATCTTAAGATTTTTAACAAGATTGTTACAATCATAACAATTTTTTACTTTTATTTTTATTTATCTGTCAGAGGGAGAGATCACAAGCAGGCAGAGAGGCAGGTAGAGAGAGAGGGGGAAGCAGGCTCCCCACTGAGCAGAGAGCCCAATGCGGGGCTCGACCCCAGGACTCTGAGATCATGACCTGAGCCGAAGGCAGAGGCTTAACCCACTTAGCCACCCAGGCGCCCAAAATCTTAACAATAATTTTAAATCTTGTTAAGTGATGGTGGAAATGTTATGTTATTGTTCTCTTTTAGTGACATTTAACATTTTTTTAATATATAGTTTTCCATATTTTCTCTTTGCATATAATTTATCCACTTAAAAACTAGGTACTTTGTCTTTGGCCTTTTTTTTTTTTTAAAGATTTTATTTATTTATTTGACAGAGAGAGAGAGAGAGAGAGATCACAAGTAGGCACAGAGGGAGGCAGAAAGAGAGAGGGGGAAGCAGGCTCCCCGCTGAGTAGAGAAGCCAATGTGGGGCTCAATCCCAGGACCCTGAGATGATGACCCGAGTTGGAGGCAGAGGCTTTAACCCACTGAGTCACCCAGACGTCCCTGTCTTTTTCTTAATAATATATAGGCTCTAATCCTGTTGTAAGTAATATTATTTTTTTACTTTGTTCAGGTTTTTTCCCCTTCAATGCTGAAGACTTTTAATATTTATATAATCAAATCTGTCAACTTTTTATAGCTGCTCATGTCTTATATTGTTTTAGCTAGTCATCTACATCACAGTATTATAAAACTTTTATCCACTATTTTCTTTTAGTGTTTTATTTCACTTTTATATTTATATATTTAAACATTCTGATGTTGATGATTATTTATGGTGTTAGTTATGTTTTTTTCTTCCACAGGGATAGCTAATTTTTCTGGTGCTGTTTATTGAATAATTCATTTTTTTCCAATAAATTTGCATGCCACCTTTGCCATAAATGATGTTCTTTCATACACTTGGATCTGTTTCCTGATTTTTGAATTTTCACTGATATATTTGTCTATTCCTATTTTCATACCACACTGTAGTTTCATATATGTAAGTTTTACTAGTATTTAGGGTATCCCTGGTCACTAATCTTCATTACCCAAACTTTTTTGACAGACCTCACACCTTAATGTTCTCATATAAATGTTAAACATATTTTGTCTATATAAAAAAGCTGTGGGATTTTGTTTATAATTGCACTACATTTTCTGTGTTATTTTGGGAAGAATTATTATTTTTATTTTGCCTTATTTATTAAGGTTTTATATTCTTTGATAAACTTTGATAAACTATTGTGGTTTTTAGAAATAGAAGTTATTTTGATTTTTATTATAATTGGGTATATTAGAACTTTTGTTGCTTTGAATTAAGGTTTTCTTCCTTCATTTTTTAATTAAATATCCTGTTCAGTGCTAATTAGTTTGGTATTGAGTTTCTTGGATTTCTATGTATATAAGCACTTCATTTGTAAAAATAATTCTATTTTCTTTTTCATTAGATCTTTAAAAATGTTGAATATTGGAAATCACATAAGACATCTCTAATTCCTGATTCAAGAGAATTAGTCTTAATATTTCACAGTGTAGATAATTTTAATGATAGTGTCTGATAAATACTTGCGTCTTGTATTTTCTTACATTTTCTTTTATTGCTTTGCTACTTACTAACTTTTGAGGAATAGCTGATGCATTTGGTGTGTTTTCAGCATTTTTATATAACATTTTTCTTCCTTCATTTTTTAATATAGTGAAACATTTTGATAGCTCAACTAATATTTCCTCATCTGTTCAGTCATAAGGCCAACTCTGCATAGTCACTGTTATTTCTAAAAAATACCATTTGATTCAATTAGTTAATACTTAACATTTTGTAACGTTTTAACATTTTACATTCAGAAGTGAAATTGACCCATAGTTATTTTTCTTTTTGTTTTTCAATGTACTTTCATCAAGCTATGCTTGCTTCAATGAACGAATTAGTAAGATTTCTGTCCTTCTCTGCATGCAGCAATAACTTGAAACACATAGGAATTACTCACTCACTGAAGGGGAGGTAGATGTTGGGAGAGTGACCAATTAGATTGTCCCATGACTCCAGAGTTCTCTCTGGCTAAGCCAGCTGGGACTGGGTTGGGAAGGGCTGTGCTCAAACTCACCCTTCCCGGAGCTGAAAGTTCTGGGGCTTCCAAGGTCTCTTGGTTCTGGGTATCTGGTTTTCCTAGCCTGAATTTTCTGTTCATTCTCGGGCTCGCTCTGTGTGGCATCAAGTACTCTTGTTTGTCCTGAGTCTTAAAACGCAGTTCCCACTTTTGCCCTAAAAAAAGGAGATCTAACCAGACTGTGAGGAATTTGTCTATCTCATTACTTTATTTAAAAATATAAATAATGATCAAATATATTTATTTTTAAATATTTTAAGATATCAATGTGCTCAATTTATCATATTTGCTGCTTTTATTTTGTTTTATTTTATTTAATGACTGGTATATAATACACCTGTCAGGCATTGTATAAAATCTTTACAACCTTGAATTCATTTCTCTTAATAGGCCTATATACTAGGTATTATTTTGTTCCCACTTTGTAAATGAGGGAAATGAGGCACAGGGAGAGACTAAAACTATTGCCCAAGCTACTCATTGAAAACCGGCACAGCTGGAATTAGATCTGTAGGGCCCAGGGCAGGCCATCCTAAAATGTACCCCCATGGCATATTGATTACTCTGAACTGAAGCTACTTGGTAACCGTGCAAGGACACTCAGACTCTCCTCTGTCTCCCTGAAAGCAGGAAACAAATCTCCCATATGAAAAATACTTTCCTCGTACTAAGAGGTAAAAAGACATCCTCATCACCAGAGATGGGGACTTTAAAGTTGAGAAAGCTGTAGAAATGAACCTTGTAACCTCTTTACTAATCTACTACTTCAGCCCATCTTCAACTTAGAATTCCTTACTAATTAAAGCTCCCAGACACTGGTTTTCCTTATCCTGTAAATTCCTCACAAATTTATCATCTTTTTGTCTAAAATGTATAAAAACTGCTTGTCTTGGTAATTTGTTCAGGGTCATCATTTTATTATTGGGCCTCCACGCACATGTGATAAAACTCTGGGTTTTCCTCCTATACAGCTGTCTCGTGTAATTGAATTCTTAGTCCAGCTGGAAGACCTTGAATGGTAGAGGAAGAATTCTGCCTCCCCTGCCTCAGCTGTTTGGCTTCAGAGTGGGTATGTGGACTGCTTCTCCAATCCCATATTACCAATTTTAACATTTATCTGTATTAATTTCCTTTTTTTAAACTATTTTTCCAGTTTCTTAAGTCAGTTTATAGTCTAGTTATAGTCAGTCTTTCATTTTTAAATATAAAAGCATGTGGAGTTACATATTTTCCTATGATTAGGATTCTAGAACTTTTTCATAAGTTACCTTTTTTATTCATGATTTTTAATTTTATTGCATAATGTCCAAGAAATGACCTCCCTTCCCCCCCCCTTTTTTTTTTCTTGAGTGAAATAAGTTGTTCTCTCTGGTCCAATAAATGATCACATTTTTGTAAATGTTTCTAGTAATGAATGAAGAATGTTTGTCTCATGGGGGTAAAATATTTTCTTTAAATGTGTGTTTATTAGTCCAACCTTGAGGATTTATTCAAATCCTGCATATTTTTACATAGTTTTCATCTATATGATCTCAAATATTTAGATATATAAAAATCCTCTCATAATTTATAGTGTCCCATTTTAATATTTGTTTTGTTTTATATATTTTAATTTTATTTTTATTCTATAAATATGCTATTTTTACATATTCTTCAGAGATAATAGATTTTAAAGCATAAAAGACTATTTTGCTCTCAAATTTCACTTTATATTCTATTATTCTATCTATACATTATTTTTGCATTTCCTTGCTATACTTTACCTATTCCTTTTATGTTCAACCATTTATTTTCTTTTTGTTTTTGGTATATTTCTCACCCTTACTGAAAATACGATTGTTTTGTTTGCAACATTCTCTTGCCTGGGAATAAGATTCCTAAATGTTCTTTTCTCTTATAGATTATATTTCTCTGTCTTCTAACATCCAAGTTTGCAGTGAGAAGTCTGATACTAGAGTGTTGACTTTTATTTTGAAGGCCACATATTATTTTGGACTGGTCAAATAATTTTCTCTTTACTACTAAATCTCAAAGATTTCACAAAGGTATATTTAGATATAGATCCTTTTTTTTCTCTTTAGACTTGCCTAGCACTTAGAGATTCTTATATACACTGAATTCAAGATTTCCTTCGATTCAGTAAAATGTACTATGTTTCTTTAACTCATATTGTCTTTCCCGAAGCTGTTTTTCTCATATGCTCTAAACTTATTTTTTAATAGATTTTATTTTTTAGTATAGTTTTGAGTTCATAGCAAAATTGAGCAGTAGGGAAGCAGAGGTTTCCCATATACCTGTTGCCCTCCACATAGGGATAATCTCCTCATTATCAATAGCTCCCATCAGAGCAGTGCATTTGTCGTAATTGAAGTGCATTGTCATAACTGAGGAACCTGCACTGATCCATCATTATTCGTTGAAGTCCATAGCCTACATTAGAGTTAATTCTTGGTGTTGTACATTTATAATGGCGCGTATCCAACATTAGAGTTTCATACAGAGTATTGTCACTGCTCTAGAAATCCTTTGTACTCTGTACTCTACCTGTTTATCCCTTTTCCCCCTGTTACCCCTGGCAACCACTGATTATATATATATATATATATTTTTTTTTTGGTCTCCATAGTTTTGCCTTTTCCAGAATTTCACATAGTTGGAATCATATAGTATGTAACCTTTTCAGATTGGTTTCTCTCACTTCTTAATGTGCATTTAAGTTTCCTCCATGTCTTTTCATGGCTTGATAACTCATTTATTTTTAGTGTTGAATAATATTCCATTCTCTGGGTGTACCACAGTTTGTTTGTCTATTAACCCACTAAAAGACATCTTGGTTGCTTTCAGTTTTTGGCAATTATGAGTATAATTGCTGCTATTAACATTCATGTACAGTTTTCTGTTTAGACATAAGTTTTCAATTCATTTGTATAAATACCAGGAAGTACTATTGCTGGATTATATGGTAAGAATATGTTTAATTTTATAATAAACTGCCAAACTGTCTTCCAAAGTGATTGTACCAGTTTGCATTCCTGTCCACGATGAATGAGAGTTCCTGTTGCTCCACATTCTCACAGCATTTGATGTTGTCAGTGTCCTGGATTTTGGTCATTATAATAGGTGTATAGTGTTATCTCTAATTTTTTTTTTTTAAGATCTCATTTATTCGACAGAGTGAAACACAGCGAGAGAGGAAACACAAGCAGAGGGAATGGGAGGAGAAGCAGGCCTCCCGCTGAGCAGGTAGCCCGATGCAGGGCTCAAACCCAGGACCCTGGGATCACGACCTGAGCTGAAGGCAGATGCTTAACGACTGAGCCACCCAGGCGCCTCTCTAAATTTTTTATTCATGATTTTCTTTAATTTTTTTCCTATGTGTAATGAAACAACTTCTTCACTTGATTTTCCAGGACACAATTGTTTCTTTTCTCCTCCTTCTCTTCCTTCTCCTCCTTCTTCCTCTTCTTTTTGGCCAATGTATTTTTTGTTGTTGTTGTTAATTCTAATTCTATTTTAATTTTCAGATATTAGCTTTATGTTTGTCTGCTTTAGAGTCTCATTGTTTTGATATATCCTCTTACTGCAGCCTTTATTAGTGGTCTTTTCTGTTTCTTCCATTAGCTTTGGCCCAGTGGGGACATGTGTATAGATTGGCTTGCCTAACTTCTCTGTTTTGGATCCCTGATTCTTCTCACCTGGCCTTTTCTCCTACTTCTTCTGGTAGATCTGATAGTTTTTTGCTCCTGGAAAGGTGAAATAGATGTGGATTAGTAGATATGGAAAGTAAGACAGAAATTTATTTTCCGATTGTCCAGCCAACCTCAGAAGGACAGACAATCTGGAATCTCTGTATCAAGGTAGGGATAGAAAATCTGCTCTATTCTGGGGTATTTATAGCTGTGAGAGAGAAGGAACAATCAGATTGCATGGTCTTGTTCTATGGTTTTTGAATTAGACCAGGATGGTCATTTTGCTTCAGCACGGCAGCCCATGCAGAGTCAGCCAACCTCTCATACATTGACATTTGAGAGAGTTCTTCTCCATTTGCAGAAAGATCCATGTTCAGTGTGCTGGGCTGTCTCAGGCTGCCACAGGGCCTGCATCTTTACCTGGGACTGCAGCAGAGAGAGAGAGTAGTTGGTCTTCCTTTCCTCTCCCTGACATTGTTCACAATGGTAACTATGTCTACTTTTTAAGAAGATAAATTCTTAGGTATATTTGTGACCTCTCCAAGTTCCCCAAGTAAGCCCTACTATTTTTTTTAGTGATATATAATTAAGAGAAAACATTGTATAAGTAAAAGGTATATGTGTTGATTCGAAACATTTATATATTACAATATGATTGTCACTGTAGTGTTAGCCAACACCCTTATTGTGTCATATAATTATCATTTCTTTTTTCGTGATGAGAACAATTAAGATCTAATCTCCAGTATTTTTTTGTAAGTAGAGTTCCCTCAACTGAGAGGCAAAAGGGGACATAAACTTGTAATTAGGCTGCCAATTTCTCTCTTTTCCCTCCCTACACCTTAATTTGGAGAATCTGAAACCCAGAGAAGATAAGTGAACTGTCCAGGATTACAGGATTATAATTAATGCTAGGTACTTAAAAATATACTGATTGAGTAAAGAAATGTAATAGACGTAGAAGTACTTATTGATTCAAAGCTTACCATAATAATGGAATGCTTTAAGCATCACTGGGAAACTAGGGATGATGTAAGAGTCACCTTCAGCCGCATGAGCAATTTGCTCAGGATTCACATTTGGTATACTTTTGAACATTAAAAGGACTACCCATGGTGTAACTCCTCCGGGCTCACATATAATGACATCAGCTTAATGAAACACATTTTCCTAATGAAGAGTGAGGGATAGCAAGTTGACTTGAACCACTATGTAGGTGAGTAGCTGTTATAAACTTAAGCAATCAGCATTAAACTTATTAGTGACAATTAGTATGCACAGCTTATTCAGCATATTCAATTAGCACCTTAATGTACTTGGATTATATTAAGTGAAAAGATGATCTTTTCGTATAATTAGTAAGTGAAGTGAGAAAAAAAATCATCTGAGACTCTCACTAGAAGGACCTTATTAATTTGCTGAAGTAAAGCTTAAATAATTCTTGTGAACTTCTAGATATTTGTTTGATTTGTTCAGTATCAGGTAAGCCAGTACTATTAAATAGAAGTGTATGCAGTGATGGAAATAGTCTGATGTCCAAGATGGTAGCCACTAGCACATGTAGCTAATGAGCTCTATTTTTCACAATTAAAAAAACCCCAGCTTTATTGAGATACAATTTATATACCATAAAATTCACCTATTTAAAGTGTATGACTTGATGGTTTTCAGTATACAGACTTTTGCATCCATCCCCACAATCTAATTTTGGAACATTTCCTTCATTCTAGAAAGAAAGCCTGTACCCATTAGCAGTCACTCTCTCTTCTCTCTACCTTTACCGAGTGCTGGGCAAACTCTAATCTACCTTCTTTCTCTATAGAGCTGCCTATTCTGGACATTTCTTCTCAGTGGAATTATATAATATGTGGTCTTTTGTAACTGGCTCCTTTCACTTGGCATAATGTTTTTAATGAGTTCTTTAAATCAGGCTAGTGTTGAAATCTAAAATTTTAATTTGTTTAAGTAGCCGTATTTGGACAGGATAGGCCAAGTTGCTCAATAAGTACTTCTCCGGTGTGAGGAGGAATATGATTTCTCTTGGATAATATTTTATTTGCATAATGTCTTATAATTCAAAAGATTTTCAACATTACCCTATGATTCAGTATCATTTTCATTTTGCAGTTGATGTAAGGCTCTAAAAAATAACTTATATGAAGTCACATAATTAATAACTATATTTTTATTTTTGATTTATTATTTAATTCCAGTTTTATTGAATTCTGATGAGAGAATGTTCTTGTATTATTTTAATATTTTGAAATTAATTATGATTTTTATTGTGGCCCAATGGTCAGTCATTTTATTATCGTTCTGTGTAAATATAGGTTGTAGTTTTTATTTTAGGGAACAGAGTTTGATCTATATTTATTTAGTCCTACTTTACATCATTTAGGTATTCTGCATTATTCCTCTCTGTCAAAGACTACTTTGACAAAATTCTACTTTTTTTTTTGTTTTTCATAATAACACCAATATTTTTGCTTTATGATTATTGATGCTATATCTTTTGGTGCACTGACAGTCTTGATTTTTAAAAATTATTTCTACAAATGTCTCCTTTTAACATTATGTAGTGACCTTTTGTCTTATTTATGTTTTATGACATGAATTAAAACAAACTGATATTAAAGTTACAACCTATTCTTTCTCTCCTTCCTTCCTTCCTTACTCCCTCCATTCCCCATCTTCCCTCTTCTACCTCTCTCCCTTTTTCTCTTCCTCTCTCCCTTCCTTCTCTTTCTACATTTGTCTGAAATACATTTGTCCAATCTTTTCTTCCCTTCTTAAAGATACGAATTTAATCCATTTATATTTATTGATATGATAGGTATATTTGAATCTAGTTCTTTGAAATTAATCATACTTTTTTACTGCTTTCAAAAATAATTATAGTCCATATTCTTCACTTTCATTGTATAATTCTTTGTATTTAGGAGATAATACCTATATTTAAGAAGGTTTGCATTTTTGTTCTAGTAGTTAACTTTATAACTACTATGTTATGTAATTTCCTTAATTCTCTCATAGTTCAGACATTACCTTTTTCTTCCCTGCTATGAATAATCATAAAACTAATGCATTTCTCTTCCTTTCTCCTTTCCTTCATCACTCCATTTTATTAATTTTTTTTCATTTTTACTACTTTCCTTTATAATAATAAATATTTATGCTTTTGTTATTCACTTGAAGGCTTTAAAACATCTTTTGAATCCTAGTTGCTAAGGTGAAGAAATTAGTATACCTATTCTAAATTCAATCTGTTTTCCTCTTCTGTTCTCAATTTATGTTACTTTATTTTTAAGTGTCAGGATGTATAGCACATAATACATTTCATGGAATAGAAGATGTTACCTATTGTGAGAAGCAATATAGTTTTGGATCTCATTTTCAATGGCCTATAAAACTAATTAACAATTATAAAAATTAAGATAAAGAGGACTGAAGTTTTTTTATATATCATTTTATTCTATAAAGATGTAATGATTCATTTTTGTGTTTTTTTTTACTTCATTTCTTTTCAGCGTAACAGAATCCATAGTTTTACAACACACCCAGTGCTCCATGCAATGCGTGCCCTCCACAATACCCACCACCTGGTTCCCCCAACCTCCCACCCCCCGCCCCTTCAAAACCCTCAGGTTGTTTTTCAGAGTCCATAGTCTCTCATGGTTCATCTCCCCCCCAATTTCCCTCAACTCCCTTCTCCTCTCCATCTCCCCATGTCCTCCGTGTTATTTGTTATGCTCAGCAAATAAGTGAAACCATATGATAATTGACTGACTCTGCTTGACTTATTTCACTCAGCATAATCT
>PISX010032938.1:0-15638 GCA_004024625.1 Mellivora capensis | reverse complement strand
TTCTACGTAGTGTTTCATTTGTAAATATATCACATTGTTATTTATCCTTGCAACTAAGTTAGGTGCTATAGGGCATACTAGTATGTAAACAGATAAGTTAATTCCTACATGTCACTTTGCCGTGTGGCCTTGTACCTTTGTGTTATGACATCTAGTCAGTTGGCAGGGCAGACCTGTGGTTTCCGCACAGCAATAATTTCTCCACACAAGGAAGTGTGTGTGAACACATAAACATTTCTCACTAAACCAAAATAAATATATCCCTAGCTCATTTTCCTCTCAGCTGAATTAAAAAAAAAAAATGCCAGCAGCCTCTCCAGGTCCACCTGACATGGGGGGACATCTGATGGAAAGAGCGTCAGAGTAAAACCAACAAACTTAAATGATCGTGAGCAAATAGCTTACTTTTACCAATTTTTCAAAATGACCAAATGAGCACATTGCAAGGCCCTTGAATGGGAGGAGGAGGCAGAGTAAAGGAAAGGTTCTTTTTTTGAGATTTTATTTATTTGACAGAAAGAGTGAGAGAGGGAACACAAGCAGCAGGGATGGAATGGGAGAGGGAGAAGCAGGCTCTCCACAGAGCAGAGAGCCCGATGCGGGGCTCCATCCCAAGGCCCTGGGATCATGACCCGAGCTGAAGGCAGACTCTTAACGAGTGAGCCACCGGGGCGCCCCTAAAGGAAGGGTTCTGAAGCTGAAGACTCATTAGCTTCTCAGTAAGGCCACCTGTGGTAGAAGACCGTGTATTGGATTGGCAGTCAGATCATCATTAATGTCAGTTTTTGACAACAAGGGTTGGTCTAACGCTTTAACTACGTTAGAAAGAGAAGAAACCTCTGATTATGGAACAACTATTATGACATAACAAAGATTGTTGAGTACATCATGCTATCCTCAGAGAGCAAACAATTTTTTCATCAAAATCCTGGGGGAGGGGCGCCTGGGTGGCTCAGTGGGTTAAGTCTCTGCCTTTGGCTCAGGTCATGGTCTCAGGGTCCTGGGATCGAGCCCCACATCGGGCTCTCTGCTCAGCAGGGAGCCTGCTTCCCCCTCTCTCTCTGCCTGCCTCTCTGCCTATTTGTGATCTCTGTCTGTCAAAAAAAAAAAAAAACAAACCTGGGGGAATCCTAGGATCCAGGGGGAAGGGAGCCCCTGCATGGAGGGAGGGGGATGGAAAGGAGCACAATGGGAGGGCCTATGGTGGTCACTGCCTCTCCAGTCCACCAAGAACTCAGTTAGTTGACTAATCCATCAAATCAATTGCATACCCATACTCCTATCCACACAGGGAAGGAAGGCATTTGACCTTTAAAGAGAGCAACCTCCTCACCCTGCTCATTTATCTGGGGGTTCCAGCACTTTCTCCCAGTGTTCTAAGAATTCCCCGAGCCAGTAATTGCAGTATCCCATGGAGATTCTCCTGAAATAGTCAGCCAGTCCCTTGTCCTCCCACTCCTCCTTGATGCCTCTGGCTCCAGGGTTCATGACTATCCAGGTCACGTTCATCGCGTCAAAGAGGAGGGCAGCCTGTCCATAGATGTTGAAGCACCAGGATGCAGTGGGGCACCGTTCTGCTTCATGCTGGCAACACAACTGGTTGTCCAGGGTGGGAGGACCTGCAATCCACACACAAAGTCATCAGCTTGGACTCTTAGCTCCATGATCTCCCGCAAGGTCCAGCGTGTCTCTGAGGTGAGGCCAATGTTGAGTTCTTGTACAGAAGCCCCTTCCGTGCACATGCTCCTTCCCTCTCTTGCTGACTGCCTCCCTCTCCCCAGCCCCCTCCCCTACTTATCCTTGATCATGCTGTTCTACAGTTTTATGTCAGGCAGGATCATCCTGAGCTCTTGCCCCACCTCTCCCAGTGTCTGGGTCAGTTCTGTCCATGCTTTGGTGGCATTTACCTTCTCCCCCAGGAGACCCAAAAGTCTGGCCTTGCTGCTGTCACTGTCATACTGAAGGAATGGCTTTTTATTCACTGAACCCTGCACTTCATACCAGAGGTGTCTAGGTCTGGATTGAGATTTGACAGTGAGGTCAAGGCAGAGAGAGTGGGCATCTGTGAAAGAAAAAGGCAGCTGGGCCACAAGATTCCCTTTGAAAGGCTTACTGCAGAGGGAGGGAAGGGGGATCTCCATCCCAGCCCCCTCCACTTCTGCATTCTTAGTCCCCACCTTTTACTGTCTGAGCTTTAGGAAAGTACTATGATGTTACCTGCCATAGACCCTCAGGGACACATACTTTTACCATGAGGATATATCTCACAAATACTTTTAGTGCAATCTGTCAAGTTCTTAGGTAGAAAAATTACAAGACTGTCTGTCCTCCTGGGACTTAAAATCTAGCTGACCAGACAGGACTTTCAACAGAAAAGAAAAAAAAAAAAAAAAGACACTGTAGGACACATACCAAACTCATGAGGGCTCCTGGGAGTAACCAGGAGAGGCTTCCTGGAATAGAAGGTGGGAACTGGCAGGAGAGGGAGAGCTTCCCCATGGGAGCACCGTACAAGGAGGAGAGTGCCTTAGCCTGGGGTTCCGGTCCTTCAGAGCACATGGACAGGTTGGCACTTGCCTGAAATGTGGGGAGGCCCTTTTCTCCTGTCTTCCTTCTCCCCAGCCAGGTCCCCAGATCCCAGGACACTCACGGCCCATCATTGTATTCCGGGCTTGTACCAGCAGTGGCAATAACAAAAGAAAACTTGCAATGTAAGATACTGGCAACATTCCTGACAAGGGGCACCTTTGGATACCAGCTGCAGGAAGTGGGTGTGGGGCACTTCCCAATGTTGTCATACCAGGACGGCTGACGGTCCTGCAGGAATCTGACAAAAGCAAGGAGTGCTGAGGGAGAGTTTTGTATGTGTTCAAAATAAGATTACTCATTTAAGAAAAGAGAAGACATTACAAAGCAAAGTTCACTTGAAAAAAATCCCTCTCCACTCTCCTCAAAACCACTTCAGGTGTAAGTGGGCCTGTTGGCAGTGAAGTGAGTTCCTTTCCCCTCCCCCACTCTCCCATGCTGCCACCAACTTCTTGTCTTCCCACACCGCCTCTTCTTCCCTCCCTGATCTTCCCATTTCCTCCTCTATCTTCCCACATTTTCTCCCTCTCCCCTTTCCCACCCCCTTCCTTGTCTACTGGATAACTTCTCTCATAACTGATTGAGATTCACACTTACCAAGTGCACACAGGTTAATCAAAGTAGCTGGAGACACATGGCACCTGGTCTATCATCAAAGACAGGTTGACAATCTTGAGTCCAACAATCCTGTTGGAGCCAGGACTTATGGACCCAAGAAAAGCCAAGTAGTTTTGTTAGGTCCCCCAATAATGGGTCCGTGATTAAAGGAGAGAGACTGATACAAAGCGAAGGTCAAGCAAAGCTTTATTTTGCTCCAAGCATCAAGAATCAAACTGACCGGCCAGAGCCGCACCTCTTACAGACAGGGCGACCCTTCTCTGTTTCACAGACTAGATTTTAAGGGCAAAGGCCATGCGGTTGGGACTGGCCATGCACAGGTGGCCAATGAGATTGCAATACACACAGGAAACTCCACAGTCATGTTAGGTCACACATAAGTGACCAATTGAATTACAATTTACCCTATAGTAGATATTTGAACTAGCCTATCATACCTTGGTTAGAATTGGCGCCCAAAAGGCTCCCAAAGGGTGGGGCCCATACTCCTTGGTAGCTAGGGAGACAGTATGCATCTCCCCCACTGATCAGATGTCTCCACCTGGCCTGACCCACCCTTGTATCTGGGGCTTTGTTGGGGGGGGGGGCGCTGGTTTCCGGGACTTGTTTTTAAGTCAGTCCCCTAGTGGAAGGGGAGCAGGGACAGTTTAAGGGTTAAACAACAAGGTTATTGTTTAACCTGGATGGGAGTGTTCTGGCTAAAATATAAAAATATAAAATAGGTCCTTACAGTTTAATATTAGAGAAAGTCTTGGGGTTCTGGTTTTTGAGTTGTGCAAATCAGTCCAAGAACAAAGCTTTGGTGTCACTGTGACATTTTTCATATCATTTTTCTCTTGAAAGTGCCTCTGAAGACTTAAGGCTTTTCAGCCTATTCCCCCCTCACTTTTACAGTTGTCCCCTCCCATTCCATCCAACCATCTTAGCCAGCTCAGGCTGCTATAACAGAATTGCACATGTCAGGCAGCTTAGAAAGCAAGTGTCTATTTCTTACAATTCCTGAGGCTGGGGAGTTCAAGATCAAAACACCAACAGATCCTCTGTCCAGTGAGGACCCCTTTCTAGCTTGCAGAGGGCAGTTTTCCCCTTGTGTCTTCAACCTGGTGGATTGCAGTAGGAGACAGCAAGCACTTCCTTGTCTTTTTATAGCCAGCAGTGAGGGGCAGCCTCATCCTAATTACTTCTGAATGACTCACCTAATACCTTTATATTGAGGATTTCAACAAGAATTTCAGAGGATAACAATGCAAAATAACATCTGTCCCTCCCATATTTGGGTTTTTCACTGTGTGCCTGGCATTCTGCTGGCTATTTAAAATGCAAGTCATACCCATTTGGTGATACCTTGTGAGTCTGATGCTAGGGCTTTCCTGACACCCAGTAAGTGGGCTGCACCACTGACCTTCCTTTAACTAGATCAAATATGTTAGAGTCAGCCATCAGTTTTCAACCATCTACCTGGAGGCCACCAATCAGGAAGTCAGGGGGAGCTCTCAGGAGCTCTCAGGAATGTCGGGAGCCTGCCTGGTTGCACTCCACAAGGAGCCAGATCAAACCAGCCAGACCCAAGAATGGTGGGTGCCAGGACAAGAAACCCCTGACCAAACAAGAAGAAAAAGCAGGAAGAAAAAGCAGAAAAATGCATCACCATACCAAGTAATAAATATTTCACCCCTAGTTAACAACTGTTAGTAATGATAGAAAACCAACCCCTGTGCATTCTCTTTCTCTCACTCTCTCGCCCGCTCTCACATTTTGAGAGATTCTCTTTAATAAACTTTCCTGCTTGTGTCATTCGTCCTCTGTGCTGAATGTCTGTCCTTGAATTATTCTCAGGATAAGACCAAGAACCTTCAGTGACTCCTTGGGATGGGTTGGGTCAAGGACCCCGGGCCCAGGTTCTCCCCAAGTCACCTGCCAACAAATGAACTTCAAAGAAAGTAACTATAGATTATGTGCAGGGCTTCCTCTCTGGGAAAAGGGGATTATTTGCCCAGACAACTCAGGGTCAGGTTGTCTGAAGGGGTCTGGAACTACATCTAATGTTCCCGAATAGTAAAATTGGAAACCTCTATCTGAGAACATGTTTCCACCCTGGCCTGGCAGAAGGATCATAAATTCCTGTTGGAGCATGTTCCATATACGGTATGCTACTTGTGGGCAAGAAGGGTGACTCATGCAGCTACTAGAACACCCAGCGGGCTGGGCCCATGAACAGGCTATGTGTGACTTTGTCCATCCTAGCTTATAAAGGGGCCAGCATTTTCCACAGTCACTGAGTGAGTCTGAAGTCTCAAACCTAAGCCTAAGCTCTAGGCAGTACCTTGAATCCCTATGAAGACATAAACAGCAATGGTAAAATTAGCTACATAGTAAACATGACGAACACTACACATTTACTCTTGTTTGTTATTAATTTTTTTTAAGATGTGATTTATTTGTCACAGAGAGCATAAGAAAGGGGAGTAGCAGGCAGAGGGAGAAGCAGACTCCCCACTGCAGAGAGCCCGATGAGGGGCTCAATCCCAGGGCCCTGGGATCATGATCTTAGCTGAAAGCAGACACTTAGCGAACTGAGCCACCCAGGCAACCCTGTAATTGTTTATTTCCTGTTGATTTTTAGAAAAATTGAGACATAATTGACATACAACATTGTATCAATTTCAAGTTTACAATATAACGATTTGATGTCTGTATATTTGTTATGATTTAAAAGACAATTGCATAAGCACCAGTGATAAACCTGTTTGGTTTAAGAGGTATGTGGTTTTAAAATGTATAAAGAGGTCATCTTTATAACAATGATGGCGCAAAGAGGGAGAAGGAATCAAAAGATAATGGAACAAGGTTGGTGTTACTCTGAACTAGACTGGTTTAGGTGGCCATGCTAACTGTAATCCCCAGGGCAACTACTTAAGAAAAAAAAAATGTAGAAGAGGAAATGAAACAGCAAAGGAATGAAAATAGTTAAGAGGCAAGCCGTTTAGACCCTGTGGAATACGAAAGATGAGGGAACCAGAACAGTCCAAGGAAAAACTGTTGATCCCTATGCAGGTTTGGATATCACCTTCAGAAGAGAAACTCTAATAGAGAAGCGTAGCAGAAGGAACAGACCCCCACCTGTGGCTGTCCAGCAACATTCCCTACCTGCTCCTCATCCATATTGGTTTCCACACTTCACCCTTGAATCGCCACAGTCCCAGACGCACGGGTTTACCCCTCATGCGTGGACCCCTCGCCTCACACGGTCACCCGCACTGACTCCGTTGCCCTCGTCCGGTGTCACACAGGAGGGTTCTGGTTTCTCCACATCCTCTCCAGCACTTGCAGTGTCTTGTCTTCTCGCTGCCAGCCATGCTAGGAGACAGGAAGTGGTATCTCTTTGTGGTTTGGATTTGCATTTCCTTGGCGGCTAACCACATTAAGGAATTTTCATGTGTTTATTGTCCATTTATACACTTCTTTGGAGAAATGCATACTCCAATCCTTGCCCCATTTTTAAACTGGGTTATGACCTCCATATTATCCTATGTAAGAGTTCTTTATACATTCTGGATACCAGTCTTACCAGATAGATGATTTGCAATTATTTTCTCTCCTCCTGTAGGTTGTCTTTTTTACTTGGTCTTTACTTTTACTTGGTCTTTTTGAAGCAAAAGTATTTTAAATTATGAGGAAGTCGATTTAATCTTTTGCTGTTGTTGTTACTTGTGCTATTGGTGTATTTAAGAAGGTGTTTCCACACAAGCTCACAAAGATTTATTGCTGTTTTCTTCTAATGCTTTCATAGGTTTATCCCTTACATATATATCCAATTTGGGTTATTTTTTTGTGTATGGTGTGATGGGTGGTAGAATACGGCACCCTCAGATTTACTGCTTTGACATATTGTTTATTTTGAGAAACAGCTAATGCAGGGAGAGGCTGTCTCTGAACTCCCCTCCAACCCCAACACCCCCATTTGTCTAAAGACAAATACTTCAAAAGGAACTCACATGTCAACAATCTCCTGGCAATTAGGATTTACTCATCACAAGAGTAGAGACTAGAAGTCCACAACACACCTAGACAGATAGCTCTATCACAAACTATTATATCTCTTATCTATTCTTCTGAGGTTTCATTCATCTTTTCTAAAAAATCAGCTACTCTCTCCTAAAAGTCCCACATCCCTGCTCCCCTTTTCCCTATTAAATATACCACTTAATCCTGGCTTTTAACCCCCCTCCAGGGGTTACTAATTTTTCCCTAAATATCTCCCCTGTATACATGAGGTATATATTTTAATAAAAATATATATTTTATATAAATTTTGCATATTATATATATATTTTTAATAAACGTCAGTTTGTTGAGGGGCAGAGGGAGAGAATCTTAAGTAGGCTTCCCATGTCCCTGAGACCATGACCTGAGCCAAAATCAAGAGCTGGAAGCTCAACTGACTGATTCACCCAGGTGTCTCATCTTGATTATTTTTTTTTAAGATTTTATTTATTTATTTGACAGACAGAGATCACAAGTAGGCAGAGAGGCAGGCAGAGAGAGAGGAAGGGAAGCAGGCTCCTCGCCGAGCAGAGAGCCTAACACGGGGCTGGATCCCAGGACCCTGGGATCATGATCTGAGCTGAAGGCAGAGGTGAGGCTCTGAGGCTTCTGAGCCACCCAGGCACCCCTCGCCTTGATTCTTAATCAAGGATGTAATCTCCATAGCATCTACTGAATCTGGCAGGAAAAAAAAAAAAAGGATATAATCTCCAACAAGCAGGGAGCCACCTTCTCTCCACCACTCTCCTATCTTCCCAGTATCTGGTGTTCTAACGACTGTTTCATAATTATATTCAGCAAGAGACAATTGCTGAGATTACTCAATTCGCAGACCTAAGGCAGATGGTGGAGGTGAGGATGGGAGTGTTGAAAAAGCAAACAGAAAATGAAAATCCTTATCTAGACTTGAGTCCTAAAAAGAAGTTGGTCCCAGATCCTGGTGTTTTCAGTTTAATGAAAACACTTTGTTCTTTCCAAATTTACTGATCCTCTGTCATGAGTAGTCACTAACCATTTTCTGGGACACACAAGCAGATAAGAGATGGGCCCGTTAGCAAGGAGCTCATGAATCAACAAAGAAGACAGACAGACAGCCTAATTAGGACACAATGGGACACTTTCTGGGCTCAGAGCTTTCAAAGCTCAAAAAGGGGGTGATGCATTCTGTCTACAAGAGGTGGAAAGTCTTCATAGGAGGTGATTTTTTGAGTGAGTCTTCAAGGATTATTAGGATGACCAGGTAGTGCGTATGGACAAAGAGAATTCTAGGCAGGGGATGAGCATGAACAAAAGGCCAGAGGTGTAACTGTGCACTTAGATTTCAGGAATTCCAGGTGACCTATCCATCAGTTATTGGGGTAGGGGATCTGCCTGCTGTGGGGGTATTTGGACGGTGTGGCCTTGGGGAAGTGACTAGGCCAGGAGGACAGACCGTGAACGGGCCCTGAGTTCCCTGGAACCTTCTACAATGTGAAGGCACAGTGAGAAGACAGCTCTCTACCAATCAAGTAGCAGACCCTCACCAGACACCCGTCAGAGACTTGATCTTGGACTTCCCAGAGGCCAGAACTGTGGGAAAAATTTTTCTGTTGTTTATAAGCCACCCAGTCTGTGGCAGTTCATCACAGCAGTGTCAGGGGACTAAGACAGGGAAGAAAGGAATTAGAATCCTAGTGTCTGTGATACCAGGTACCATGCTTCTGGAAGGCAGGACTGGTGCGGAGGAGAAAGGCATTCTTTCCCAAGATGCTCACGCAGTGTACATACTGATGCCCGCACAGTAGATCTAACAACGCTTGGGGAAGGCATCAACTATGTTGGGAGAATAGTGTCAACGCAGGGAAGGTCCCCACAGTATCTGCTCCTGTCTAATAACCTAGCCGAAAAAATTAAGCACGAAGCAGAAAGTACACAAATATTATTCCATAAGTACCCTGGAGTCGACTGGTTTCTGTCCAGGAAGAGCGTTTCAGGAGAGCTGGGAGGCCAGCCCTGAGGTTCCAGGAGGATGACCAGGCGTGGGTGGGGTGTGTGTGCTGGCTTGCCTCGGATTTTCCCCGCGCGCGGGACCGCGCCTGCGCTTAGTGTGAATAAAGCCTCCGCCGGGGGCAGCCGGCCGCCAGAGCGGTCCACCAGCGCTGGTCCGGAATCCTCTGCCTCGCCCAGCCCGCCGCTGCTGCCGCTCCAGGAGGGCGTCCCAGGACGCACGTGGCGGTGAGTGTCTAAGGGTGGGGCCCGCAGGTCAGCCGTCCCCCCTTCCCCAGTCCCCCCCTCCCCGTTTCTCCCGCTGGGGGCGCTGAGGACTAACTGGAGACAGGAGGCCGGAGAAAATCTGGGGAGGAGGAGTAAAGTGGAAAGGGAGAGGGGTTGGGGAGCAGGACGAGGGGCATAGAAGGAGGTGGGGACGGAGAACAGGAAGTCTCCCCAAGAATGTGGGCGAACAGCGTTGAGGAGGGCGGACCTGGAGAGGGGCAAGGGCCGGAGGGCTGGGACCCCAGTGGGGTTCGGGCTGGCACCTGTCGGCTGCCCTGCCTCACTTCCAGCAGCCGTTTTCCCTTCTCCTCCCCTTAGCCCACTTCCAATCAACTCGCCTCCTCCACCCTCTCTCCACCCGATTTCTGCACGTTCTTTTCCTCACACACAACACATGCACAGCCCCCCCCATTGGTATTTTACACCCCCACCATACATTTTACACTTCAGAGAGGGAGAGCAAGCGAGAGCACCAGTTGGGGGGGGGGGGAAATCAGAGGCAGAGGGAGAAGTAGGGTCCCCTTGGAGCAGGGAGTCTCAGGTGGGACCCCATCCCAGGACCCTGGGATCATGACCTGCTGAGCCACCCAGGTGCCCGGTCCCCTCTACTTTCTTGTGGGGTAGGAGTGTCCCCCACTTCTACCCTTTGGAGGATGCGGGGACTGAAGAGACTATCACTGCTCAGGCAACAGGCAGACCAGTTCAGTCACTGGGCAGGAGTGGGACCTGCTCTGTGGGCTGAGCACTGCCAAACTCTGGGGCACCATGTGGCAACTGCTCCCTCAGCCTTTGTTGGGTAGGTTTTTTTGGAAATCAAGCCAAACCGCTCTCCCCCCTCCTCCTCCCCCATAACACACACACAAAGAAACCTAAAAGAATCAAAGGAATGTGATACCCAGTTTCTTCACGTCCCTCCCCACTTTGGGTTCCATTATAATTTCTGTGAAGCCATCCTACTTTGTTGATGATCAAGGGCAGGATGAGTCAGAGGGAGACCACCCCACACCCCATGCCTCCTTAGTAGCCTTCTTTATACACTAATTGTCATCTGTAATGACCCTGCCCTTCCCACACCCGAGTTCATTCACTTTCCACACTTAGACCTACCTCCCGCATTTCACACTATCACCCACCCTCCACCCTGACTGTGCGGCTTCACACAGTGTGCACCCCAAAGTCCCGCAAATAAACATATCCTCCTACATAGCCTTCCTGTTTCTTACTCACCCTCCTTCCACACACACACAGTCACCCCTCACAATGCCTTCGGTACAGAGGTCTCCTCATACCCCCTCCACCATTTATCCTTTCTCCCCTACCCTTGAGCCCGCTTGCCTGACACCCTCAATCTGCACCCCCTACAAAAACACACGTGTTCCCCCCTCCCCACATACCTTTGCTTCCTTACACTCTGTACACACTCCTTCTATACAAAGTCTTGCCCGCCTTCTGCAAAATTCTTCCACACAAAAGATTCCAACTTAGTTCCATTGCAATCTCCAGGAACTTTCCTCTCACAGGACACACACTTCCTCGTACACACATGGTCCTGCCCAAGTTCATCCCACTCCTTCATGTGGCAGACATCCAGACATCTACCACACCTTCCCCTTCCATCCCATGCTGGACCTGTCCAGAAACAAAGATACAATCTTTCAAGACACTGCTGGGAAACACTACACACACGCGCACACACATGCACACATTCAACAAAACTCCACAAAGTTTTCTCACACAAGTTGGTAGTTGCCTCTCACACTCACCCATACGAACCTTGAAAGTCAAATATCTAATTTTATTAGCAAAACAAGTTTATTCAGGAAGAGCAGAGGAATTGCAATTTGAGACAAGCAAACTGTGGCAAACCATAGGCAAGTCTGAAGAAAGAAAGGGAAGGTCAGCTTTGATGAGGGTTTAGGAGGAATTTGGGGAGGGTTGTTTTGAACAAAGGTTTATTGGAGAAGAGCAAGAGTTTGGGGTTGTGGAGATTTCTTATTGGCGGCAAGTGGTAGTTAGTGAGTTGTTATTAGGGTAGGGGAGATCTTCCTTCTCTCTCTCTTTTTTTAAAAATTTTAAAAGCTTTATTTATTTATTTGACAGAGAGCACAAGCAGGGGAGCAACAGGCAGAGGGAGAGAAAGAAGCAGGCAGCCTGATGCAGGGCTCAACCCCAGGACCCAGGGATCATGACCTGAGCCAAAGGCAGACGCTTAATGACTGAGCCACTCTGGTGCCCCTTCTCTTGTCAGCTTAAGAATGATCTTTCTACAATTATCATATGATCTCTCTGATATGAGGAATTTGAGAGGCAGGTTGGGGGGGGGGAGTCATGGGAGGTAGGGAAGGAAAAAATGAAAGAAGATGGGATCAGGAAGGAGACAAATTAAGAGGCCCTTAATCTCACAAAACAAACTGAGGGTTGCTGGAGGGTGGGGGGGGATAGGGGTAGGGTGGGTGGGTGATGGACATTGGGAGGGTATGTGCTATGGTGAGTGCTGGGAAATGTGTAAGCCTGATGATTCACAGACCTGTACCTCTGGGGCCAATAATACATTATATGTTAAAAAAATAGTTTTAAAAAAGAATACTCTTTCTGCCCTCTCTGCTAGTTATGCAGCCTACAAGGAATGATGTGTGTATGAGAGCGCCCCTATAGGACTTCTGACTCCATTTTAAGTGACTTCTTTTTTTTTTTTCCCCACACCCAAGACACTCCCCCAGTGTTCCCTCACTCTCCTCATGCTCACTCTTCCTCAGTCACAAGTAAATTAATGTCACTGCCACAATACACTCTCCTCTCTCCTGCCCCTCTCCCATCAGGCACACTCCCCCCACCCCACCCCCACACACTGTGAGTCAGAGGGACACCAACCCCCTCCCCCGATGCCTCTTTAGTAGCCTTCTTTATACACTGATTGTCATCTGTAATGACCCTGCCCACTAGAGGTGGTCTCCCTCTGAGTCATCCTCGCCTTGATCATCAACAATGTAGGATGGCTTCACACACCCTGACCAGTCCTGCCTGAGACACAGGGCCCTTCAGCAGCCTCAGATCACGCTCAGGTCGGTTCTTCAGGGAGGCCAGGAGCTCTGCCCCAGGGCTGAGTTGGAAATCATTAGATGTTTATCTAGAACCTATCTGGAATAATAACTCCTTCTTTTGATGTTCCCACCTTATTTCTCATGCTGCTCTCCAGACCGTTCTCTTATGGTCAGTACAGGCTTGACGGTCACCAGAGGTTGGGAAGGGCTACACCCTTCCCAGCTGCCTCCTCTCAGGGATTGAACTCTGGGCCACATCTCTCCAGCCCTAGCGTTAGGTGTCTCTTCCCAATGACCAGATCTGTAGGATGCTACAGCTGCCCCACCCAAGTCAGAGTACTGCCCAAATCTTGGGATTCTCACCACCCACCTGTGACAGGGCCCTGATGGATGCAGATGAAAGTCCGACTCAGGCCAGAACTTTCTTTGCTCCCTCCTACACAAGAATGCAGACTGCCCTGTTCAACTTACCGCCTAGCTCTAAATCAGAAAGGACACCAAGTCTTGGTGTAGACTAATGCCCATGGACAGTATGGACTCTTTATAACTTTGAGCGTGTCCTACTCAAGTGATGGCCATATGAAGTAGCAGGGTTTCGTCAACTTTTCTCAGCCTTATGGGGAGAAGGCTCAGCAGAGTGTGACAAGGTTGAGAATAGCAGATAGAGATAGAGATGGATACCGAACCATGATGTAAAGAGTGGAGGACTTTGGGGATGCTGGGTGGCTCAGTTGGTTAAGCGGCTGCCTTCGGCTCAGGTCATGATCCCAGTGTCCTGGGATGGAGTCCCACATCGGGCTCTTTTCTCAGCAGGGAGCTTGCTTTTCCCTCTGTCTCTGCCTGCCACTCTGCCTGCCTGTGCTCTCTCTCTCTCTTTCTGATAAATAAATAAAATCTTAAAAGAAAAGAAGGGGAACTTCAATATAAAAGAGGGACTATATAAGAAGATACCATATGGTAACCCAGGGTCATGGGGGAGGAAGGAGCTGAGAAAAGACATACTTGGAAGCCCCTCTACTGCTCACTCCCTCCCACTTCCTTTTCCATGTGTTCCTTTACTTGTCAGTGTACTGTTTTCTCCGCATAGCCTAAGAATTCCCCAGGTTATTACTTACAGTCATCTTTTAAGACCTTTGTGATATCCAGGGCACCTGGGTGCCTCAGTCAGTTGATCATCTGACTCTTGATTTCAACTTGGGTCATGATCTCAGGATCATGAGACTGAGCCCCATGTCAATCTCCACACTGAGCCCAGAGCCTTCTTGAGATTCTCTCTCCCTCTCCCTCTGCCCCTCCCCCTATGCTCCCCCTACTCGCACTCATGCATGCGTGTGCTCTCTTTAAAAAAAAAAAAAAAGACCTTAGTGATATCCATTAATTAATCCATCGTTAATCAACAAGAATTTACTTCTGTATTGTGTGTTAGATTCCCCCCCCCTTTTTTAAAGATTTTATTTATTTATTTGACAGATAGGGATCGCAAGTAGGCAGAGAGGCAGGTAGAGAGAGAGAGAGAGAGAGAGGAGGAAATAGGCTCCCTGCTGAGAAAGCAGAAAGCCCGATACGGGGCTCAATCCCAGGACCCTGAGACCATGACCTGAGCCGAAGGCAGAGGCTTAACCCACTGAGCCAGCCAGGCACTCCTAGAGATTCCTTTTGAGTTACGTGGTGAATGAGTTGTCCCTGTGCCATTTGATGGTTAGCCTGTCCTTCACCCATATTTCTTGCCACTTCTATCAGATATCAAGTGTCTACACATATTTGGATCTTTTTCTTGGCTCCCTTTTCTAAAACTGGTCTTTTGCCTTCCTTCCTGGGCACCAATCCCTTTTGCTACTGGGAATGCAGCCTAAACCCCAGACCTGGTTGGGGCAGTTAAGCCCTTTTCTGTCACCTTCTATTAAAAATGACCATGAACTGGATGGCTGAAAACAACAAAAATTTATTCTTTCACAGTTGTGGAGGCTAGAAGTCTTGAAGTCAAGGTGTCAGTCGGGCAGTGCTCTCTCTGAAGGCTCTAGGGGCGATCCTTCCTTGCCTCTTGCTAACTTTTGGTGTTTGCCAGAAGTCCTTGGCACTGTGTGGCTCCAAGGTCAGCCTCTGTCCTAACATGGCCTTGTTCTTGTGTATTATTGTCTACACATGGCTTTCTCTTTTTTATGTGTTCAAGTTTCTCTCTTCTTAGAAGGGCTCTGGCATAGGATTAGAGCCAACCCACATCTAGTATCACTTCATCTTAATTGGATCACATCTCCAAACATCCTAACTCCAAACCTCCCAGGCAGGCCTTAAGGGTTTAACAGGTTTTAACATGGAATCGGCCCCAACACTCCCCCCTTTTCTTTGGAGATTAGTCAATTCCTTGACTTTTCCTGAACTGCAAGCAAACCAGGCTCCAGTGGGGGCCTTAAGGAAGTTAGTGAAGACAGTTGGGACTATTATGGTCGTCCATTGGGCTGTTTTAGGCTGATGTTTAGGGCTGCTGCTGAGTCAGCGAGGCTTCAAGTTTTTATTCGGTGGCAGCATATCCAAACCAAGTCTCCGGGTTGGTAAGGATGTGGTTTCACCTCCATCTCCGTCTATGTAGGCAGTTTGTATCCCTGCGTGGGCTCTTTTTAAGACAGACTTTAGTGCTTGCAGTGACAAGAGTACAGGCTGATCAGTCATTTCCGCTAGGGCAACCTCTTGTAGCCATGGGCAGAGTGGAGGGGGTCTCCTGAACATTATTTTAAATGGGGTAACCTTTTTTAAGTAGGGTGTATCATGCCCTAAGGAGGGCGAAGGGAAGGAGATCTACCCATCCACCGCCAGTTTCCAGAATTAACTTTGTCAAGGTCTCTTTAAGAGTCCGGTTTATTTTTTCTACTTTTCTGGAACTCTGGGGCCAGTAGGCACAGTGTAGTTTTTTTTTTTTTTTTTTAAAGATTTTATTTATTTATTTGAGAGAGAGGCAGTGAGAGAGCATGAGCGAGGAGAAGGTCAGAGGGAGAAGCAGACTCCCCGTGGAGCTGGGAGCCTGATGCGGGACTCGATCCCGGGTCTCCGGGATCATGACCTGAGCCGAAGGCAGTCGTCCAACCAACTGAGCCACCCAGG
>PISX010032937.1:0-15645 GCA_004024625.1 Mellivora capensis | reverse complement strand
TATTATTTATTTATTAATTAATAAAAAATAAATAAATAAATAAATAATAATAAAATAATAAAATAATAAAAACTAATATTGTAATAGTTTGTCATTAAAAATATAAGCTAGTCAGAGAAGTCAAATACTGCATGATTCCACTTACATAAAAGGAATCTAAAATGGTCAAACACATAAAGTACAGAATAGAATGGTATCTGGGGGCAAAGGGAAATGGGGAGTTGTTCAATGTGTATAAAATTTCATTTATGCAAGTGCTAGAGATCTGCTGTACAAGGGTGTGCCTATAGTTAACAATACTATAAAATACACTTAAAAATTTTAAAAGGGTATTTCTCATGTTGTGTTCTTACAACGGTTAAAAAAAGAAAAAGAAAAAACATATATATGTATATCATACATAAAATATAGAAAAAGAAAACAAAAAATAATTCTTTTGTCATTCTATGCTTTTTAGTAATCACTTTACAAACTATATTTTAAAAGGGATGTAATCACAAAGGATGTAGATTTTTTTGGTGCTTTTCTACATTTTCCTATTTCTACATAGTCTTAATAACTTACTTATCTATTGAATGGGTGCTAATGCTCTACTAGATGGATGTTTTATTATGTCTCCTACTAAGGTGGTTAAGAGGCTATGTTTTTGGATCACCTGGGCTGGAATTCTGACTCCTTATTTATTACCTGTGGGATCATGGTAAGCTTTGCTATTTACTCATGCTTTGGTTTCCTTATCTTTAAAAAATATAGTTTTCACAGTCTAAGGTTTATTTTGAGACTTAAAAGAATTACTAAATGACAAGTATTTAGAACCATGCTTGATACACAGTAAGCCCTCAATACATGTAAATTAGCATTACTCTTATCATTGGGCATGCATATGATTTCAATATTCAACAGTTGCCAATGCAATCCCACTATGAAAAAAATTTAAGAGACATATATTTTATATTTGGTATTATCTTAGATATTAGATCTCCTTCAATTATTTTCACATCTAAATTATAATTATTATTTTTTAATGCAGCACCTAAGGAAGTTTTTATAGGTACTTACTATCTTCTAAAACGTATACAAGACCCCAAAACACCTATTTGAAATTTTATGTAATAGAATTACTGAAGGTATCTTCATAAGGTTCTATTAATATTTTAATAAATAAATATTCTTTGAAATTAGTCCTCTGTGTCTTAACAACTCACCTAACTGTTATTCAATAAGTTTCTAAACGTGCTTTGTAGATATACAAAGTATATGGAGTACAGAATAAGAAAACTTTTAAAAAGAATCATAACTTAGGTCACACAGTATATGAAATAATACTAAGCTCTAAATACACCCAGGTTCTCATTCACAGCTATGGAATCTTGTTTTACATGAATTCCTAACAGCCTTTTCTGGGTCACCAGTAGAAGAGAAGCAAAATAAAATAGGTTTAAAAAATGGAAAGTAACTTAAAATTAAATTGAATGAAATGAAATTAAATGGAATTACAGACTAATAGTTTCAATGAGACTAGTAAAATATGCTAGCCTATTGCCAGGCATCAGAGACAAATATGAAAAATATCCACAAAACCATCACATAAGAACCACAAATACAGCACAGTGTAAGGTCATTTAGCATAATGGCAAACAGCTTCACATAACTCAATATGCCCTGGGGCTGGCTATATTAGATCACAAGACGATATTTTAAATTCTGACTGAATCATCAATGATGGTTTAAATGGTCTTCAATGTGCGCTATACATACAGGAAGGTATATAATAAATTTCAAAAATGTATGACAAAAAAATGGGTATGATTTTTATTTTTTTATTTATTTTTTTAAAGACCTCATTTACTTGACAGAGAGAGATCACAGTAGACAGAGAGGCAGGCAGAGAGAGAGAGGGAAGCAGGCTCCCTGCTGAGCAGAGAGCCCGATGCGGGACTCGATCCCACGACCCTGAGATCATGACCTGAGCCGAAGGCAGCGGCCCAACCCACTGAGCCACCCAGGTGCCCCGGTATGATTTTTATTTTTAAGTGCCTTTGTTTAAGACTAAAATAAAATATCACAAAATGAATTATTCAAAATTGACCCATTCACAGAAGGTTTGCAATTTGTTTCAGAGACAGCCATGAATAAGTGACGTTCTGTGTCCCCTTCCCCTCATGGTTCCTCACAGATACATTGACTAGGCAAAGCAGAGAGAGAGAAGGAAGCCTGGACAGGACAGTTGTTGCAATGAGCCAGGACCCCAGCAACCTGTCCTCTCTCATATCCTAGAGTTGTGTAATGAAAAGAAATGCACCCTTTATAAATTATATATATTGTACTTATTCCACATGTCCTATTTTTTACACTTTAGAATTAATGGTGCAATTGAAATAATACATTTCTTTCTGTCATGTATTTTAAATTAAAAAAACATTGACACTGGATTTTCTGAATTTGTATTTTTTTCCTTTTTGTTTGTTCATTGTGGTATATCCTAATTCTATTAAGGGAAGGCTATTCTCTGAAGAGCCTATCATTCCACAGAAACCATAGCAGCTTAGTCAAGAAGAGACCAGAACTATTGGTTCTATATTCTGCTCCATTAAGCAAAGCACGACTGTAATGAAACACTCAGCTGTATAATTTATTCAGAGAAAAGAATATCGTGGTTATATTTATCTATTTCAACTATATTGCAATTATAATTATCATCCCTTCCATTGTGTATACTAGAAAAATGTCTTTCATAAAATGTACGTTAGTAATACATCTCATTCATGCCTCTCCAGATATAGTAGTAGATTGTTTAAAAATCTGAGTAAAACTTAAAAGGTTGCTAATGCTTATCACTTTATTTTGTATTTAATTGAATCCAGCTGCTAAAGACAATCTCTGAGTTATGCAATAAAGATGTAAAACAATTTATTATTTGTATATATGTGTTTAGAATGCTTAAGAAACTACAAAAAAAAATTTTACCTACAGATTTTTTTTGGTTGTTAAGATAGTAAGTGGGATTTGGATTTCTTTTTTTTCCCCTTTGAATGTTATTTTTTAAATTGCCTGAAAATACTGCCTGACAAAAGTGCTCTGGCTAATACTGTAATTTAAAAGAGCACTGAAATGTGCCCTCAACTAGGAAAGTCACAGGTTCTTGGTTCTCCTGTTACTTGTGTAATAGGGAGTTTATAATGGAAATGACAACAGACCATTAACGATAGTACTGCTTGCGGGCATTGATATAAATATCATTACAGATTAAAGACCTCTGCAAGAATTTAGTCAAGTAGGATTAGCAAATAAACTATTAGAGCTGAAGATTAAATTGTGATAGACCACATAAAGTAAATTCCCTGCTTATAGTCAATTTGTTTCCCAGAGTGGCAATGATTCTTCCTGGTTCAGAAAATGCCTCTGAAAGTGAGTCCTGTGGCTAAAGTACAGCTGAGAGGTATGGAAGAATACCTAAGGTTCTTGTCTATGATAAGGAGATGGGAGCAGAGACTTTGGGCTCAGTGTGTTTCAACTGTGGATCATAATCCTTAAATGGTTTGGAGAAGCTACAATTTCAGAGCCATTAATTGCTGTGCATCCACAATCCTCAGCAATACGAACTTGACATTCAAATCTTTTGGACTTCATGGCCTTGTGAGATTTCATGTTTCTCCCTGCTTGGAATTTCCTGCGGTTATAAGGTAGTTATAAGGAAAGCAAAATAATAAATTATTTAACAGATATTTGTTATGTAATACCTGCTTGATATATAGGAATATAGCTAAGTAAGTATGAGTGTTGATACGCATATGAAAGCATGTTTTTGTATATATGTACATGTGTTCCCTCAAGAAAATGTATTTATCTTTGTTTGGCTTCCCCTGTTCACTGGTTTTGTTTTTACGGATGTCATGCCCCATGCAAACCGTGGCATTTTTGTCTTATTATTGACAGGTAAAAAATAATATTGCATACATGCTCACCTTCACCTTTATATGTATTCAGTGCATTAAAAATTTTATTGGCTTCCATTTATATTCATACTTTGGTTTCATGTGATATATTCCCACCTACTTCTAAAAATATGCTATAATACAGCTATTTCTGTGAATACATCAAATCACTCTACAGAGAAATTTAAATAATGTTAATTTAAACATTAATTTGTTATTTCTTTTTGTCCTTCATTTTATTCAGATGTTCAAAATCTATACATACTATAGCTTTGAAAGAAAGTCCCAAGACTGTTCAGGTTTCTTTCAAACACAGATTGAATCAGGAAGAAAGAATGGCACTAGTACCATAGAGCTTCTGCAGGAAAATTAGTGGCTTCTCTGGTTCACCCCCTTTCAGAGAAGAAATTGAAAGCAATGGGAACATTCTTATATAGCAACATCATGTAGAAATATGAACTGATGGATGAAATAAAAAATACATGCTCAAAGCACTGCTTGTTTTTCTTTTTTTTCTTCTTCTCAAAAGATATAAGAGTAAAAATTCTGAGGTCAATATCTGTCACCAGAAGCCTACAATAGTGACAAAGAGCTACAATAGGAAAGTTCAGAAGAAGAGATGGATATCATGGTAAAAAGAACAAAACAAAACAAAATTAAAATGCTGGCTTTGATTATAAGTTCTGGCAGAACCAGTGAGAATCAGACAACTAAATCCAATAAAAAATTCAAGCAAGAATTATGGTGCCTAACATCAGGGTATAATTGGTGGTAAGGACAAGAAACCAATGACAGATACAAGACAAATAATAACAGGTCACAATTAAGACTCCACCTCCAGTGAATAATGCCAAGAAGTGAGGCTGTGAGTGTGTACAGCAAGCACATGAGATGATCCCTACCAGCGTAAGGACCTCTGGCTTCCATGTGAAAACATTTAGGAATAGTATATATTTTGATTTTATGTTGGGAAAGAAGTTTTTAGAAAATTAAATCCTTTTGCTTCTGACTAAAAGCATATTTTTGTTAAATAAATAGCTTAGACTATCAGAGGCTCCTTTATACGTTAACTTAATGATAGTACAATATACCTATGATTGCCATATAAATAATGTAAGCATCCATATTTTTATTGGTACAAAAAATAAATGATATAGTGCTTGTTATAGTTCAGGCATTGTTCTAAGCACTTTACAAAAATTCTGACATATTTAAATCTTGTAATAATGATATAAGGTTGATGCTATTAATATCCTAATTTCCCAGATGAAGAGCCCAAAACCCAGGCCCTCACTAGTAAGCTATGAAGCAGGAATAAAACCTGAGCAATCTGACTCTGTGTACCTAGTAAGTCATTTCTGATGGCTGCTGGCAAAGATGCACTTGAGTATAAAATTATGAGATAGCCTCTATATTCCTGGAATGCTCTATATTCTTGGAATGCTTAGCAGAGGAATTGTGGGCCAGATCTAGGAGAATTTAGAACATGTGCAACTGTCCTTTAGCTCAGAATCTCAGGTATTTACTGATATAAGGAATTAAATCTATTTTATGTTCCCAAAGCACATTCCAGATATAGTAATAAGAGGTCACTTACGTGATTAATTAACAGATAGTAGTACTTAATTGAAGATAAAGGTGCTGTAACAGTCCTTAAATTTTCACGACATTAAGTCTAGAAACAGTGTATTTTTTTAACTAAACTGTATTCCTTTAATATACTGCACTGATTTATAAACTCTACCATATTTATTCTGTCACAGGTATATGTTTAGAAATTTATATGAAGATAAACTAATAGGACAACTGCATGAAATATATCTGTGTGTGTGAGAAGAGGGGTTCTATTTCTCACATTGCTTTGCTATGCTTTTATTTTTGGTAGTTTAATTTTTAATATCATAAAAGTACTATAAATATATACCCAATTTAATTTCTATTTTTAAAGTGTTACTTTGAATTTATGTTCTGAGTCAAGTTTGTTTAGACACTTGAGGAAAATTTAGCTAGCAAAGAAAATCATTATAATTAAAATTATCTATGAACAAAAGAGTTTGTAGTCAAGATCTTATTGGAAGGAGGAAGACACTGCCAAGTATGTGGAGAGTATACTGGTGTATTATGCAGAAAAGGCTAGACCATGCAATTCTAACAAATTAGCCCCCAAACATAATTAGTTTAATCCTATAAACATTTGTTGCTTATTCACATAAGATGGAAGGGTTGGTGTACTTCCTTCATCCTATAGCTATTACTAAGTGGACCACCTATTCTCTAACATTGCTATGACCTGGGAATAGAGTGGTAGAGAAAGTACACCATTTCTTAATATTCTCAGACTGGAAAGGAAACACATTGTTTATATTCTAAGTCCACTGGCTAGAACTAGTCATAAGACATGAATTTAATTTCAAGGGATTATGAGAAATATAGGGGAACACATGGAGAAATTTGAAACAATAAAGAATTAATTTTCTCTGCTACAAAGTAATATTAAAAGGCATGAGTCCAATATGTTAGAATTAATAGCAAGATAAAAAGAACATATTTATTTTTAAAGAGAGTACCTTATAATGATGCTACTTATATATTTTAAAAATGAAAGTTAATAAAGACTAATGTGCTAATATACATGTCAACCATACATTAGCAAAATATGATAAGAGAAATTCAAGAGGGCTAGAAATAAGAAAAACAGGCAGACCCAATGGAACAGATGCTGAAGGAGGGGATGGTAGGAGTAAAAATATTAGTTCATGAACAGAGATTAGCTACTTAAGCAATGCTTAAAATTATTGTTGAGTAGGCACTGAACTACCAACTTAGAATTGTCCTTTAAGTTAGAAATTATTACCAATAGAGAAATGCGAGGAGCTGAAACTAAGCCAGCTATGACATAACAAAAGTTTCAGAGCAAGAGTGCAAACATATCCTACTGCCATAATCAAGGCCCCACTACTCTCCTGTAACTCTTTTTTCTTAAAAGGCAAAAAATAATTACGAGAAAATAAATGGGCTCTCTAGTTTCAAAAGTCTATCTCAACCAATAAACTATTGTACCAGGTCCCAGATGATTGAGAAACCATCTCTGGAACAACATATTGATTCTTACTATACAGTAATATAGATAAACACTGGTTGGGAAGGATTCAGTATGATGACATAGCTGGCCATACATCTTAAGTCTACCAAATAGAGATGTACACATGAGTGTACTACTTAAACACACTGACCTTCACTAAACCCCCCTTTAAAATAAAGAAAATTATAGCCATCAAGTAAGTTTGTTCTTGAAATTTTGATAATGGATGTAAATTTCATAGGTCAGTACTTGTGTACAGAAAGCACTAAAAATAGATTTCTATATAGTAGGCATTAAAACAATAAAAATCAAAGGTAAAACTGGGTGAGGGTACACATTGTGGTGTACATTCCGTTAAGAAAACCCATCCCTAGATATTTTCCCCTCAGTTTCTACAAGCGTACAAGTGTTACTGAGTGGAAAAATACTACTTTGGGGGGGAATAAACACATGATAGGATCATACATGATGAAATCACCTGTTCTGAGCTCAAGGGGAAAAGCGAAGTTGGAAAGGGCAATTTTTTTTTTTTTCTAGCCTGCAAAAAAAGCTATCCCTCAAGTTGAAGCAGGGCATCAAGTTTGTTGATTATGTATTAACTGACCATTGGGAAAATTAATTAATCTTGGGACTTAATCATTTAGGTTCACAAAGACATCATTCTTTTCAACAGAGAAAATAGGAAATGGGATTTTTTGATTGAATACATCTTTTATAGTATTTATAAAACATCAAGAACCGGTGAAAATAAGCTTTAAGACATCAATAGTCTGGATGTCATTCATGATTTTATTTGAAAATTATTTTTCATATTTATATAAATTTATCATAAATAAAAATTAATTACTGAATCAATTTATTTGGTTTCCCATTTTTATTAAATATGTATTTTTGATTTTCATATAAAATAAATTATAAGGATAAATTTATAGTTAAAATGAGAATCTTTTTTATAATATTATCCTTAAGTGGGTTTAAAATCAAAACCTACTCAATAATAACCTGTTCTTAAAATACAATGACAAATACCTATAAGCAATATCTAATTAAAGTAAGTTTGATATACTATTTAAAAATAGGATAAAAATGTTGTGGCTTAATTTCAGTGTTAATAGAATATCTATTTACATTGAAGACCTTTTACCGGTGTGAAAACAAAATAAAATGTTAAAGGTGCAACCTGTGCCCTCTTCCAGTTTTATTTATATACAACACCAATTCTTTCAGTTGATAAGGTTCAGTAGCTTTGACTCCAAATATTTACACGTGGATAAACTGATAATGGAATAAGCAAGGAACATCCCCATGTGATTTCTCTAGAAACAGTACAATATTGTGTGGGAAAGTTCAGGGCATTTTCACTTTAGAAAGGGTCACCTTAAAGTTTCCTGAGAAGTTGGTTTCGATTTTTTAAAAATTGACTATTACTTTTTTAAAGATCAGGTTAAGAGAATGATAAAGGAGTCTATTCCATATAAAGTGCTAGAAACTCCAGGAGTGACTTGAAAATGCTCTAGTGCCTTAGCTCTACTTCATTATTCTGAATGCTCCTAATCTGAATTCTGAAAGTAAACGCATGTTCAATTTTCAGTGACCTTGTCCAATCCTAAATCCTATTCTTACTGATCATCATTGCTTGGGCTAATATTTCACAGGGTGGGTATTGGATAACCAATTTATTCTCCTCTTAAAACCAGTTTATGCTTCTTAAATTGGGAAGCATGACAGAAAAGAAAAAAAAACTTGTCAGAAGAAGTGTAATGATGAGTTTTATATGTCAACCTGAATTGGCTATGATACTCTGTTACTCAGTCAAGGAGCACTAATCTAGGTATTTCTGTAAAGGTATTTCATAGATGTGGTTCACATCTGCATTTCTTAAATATAGGAGATTACCTTCAGTGACATGGGGGTGAGCCTCATCCAATCAAATGATGGTCTTAAGAGCAAAACCAAAGTTTTCATGGAAGAAATTCTGTCTCAAGACCACAGCATCAGCTCCTGAATGAGCTTCCAATTTGTCAGTCTGCCTCACAAATTTTAAAATCCCCAACTCCTGTAACTATGAAACATTTCCTTAAAATAAATTTCTCTTGATAGATAAAATAGATGAAAAATGATTTGAGAGAGAGATAGATTGAACATAGTTACAGAGATTTAGGTAGAGCTATAGATAAAAATATAGTATAGATATCCTATTGATTCTGTTTCTCTGCAGACCCCCAACTACTGATAAAATACTCTACTAATTTTTAAGTTCATATAATGTGCCAGCAAACTTACTTCTTAAATTTATCTTTAAAATCTTTTAAATGAGGCAGTTATTATTCAAGATAATTTTCTAGATCTCTTAAATGTTCATTTTCCTAAAATAGCTTGTTGTTATTTCATGTGTGAAATGTCTTCTTTCTCATATTATTAATGTTTTTTTTCCTTTTCATTTAGTTATTTTCTTGGAACAATTTTCATGTACCTGTTTTCATAACAGTTTAAGACCTGTACCTAACTCTGATTTTACCAAACTCCTCTGACTTCTGAGTCTCACCAGGACTTTTTCTATGAGAAAATTAAGATATGGAGAAATTAACTAATTAACTTGTCACATTTTCACAATAATAGCACAACAATTTTCTATTTCAAGATGGTAGACTGAACACAATAAAATGAGAATGAACATATGAAAAAAAGGAGTAATTATATCAATAGCAATGTTGGTTATAGGAATAGATGAAATCTGTGACCATCGATACTAATTTCCTAAATAGGAAAATAACATGGGGTTATATTGAACGATAAACAAGAACAGATTTTCCATAAGAGACCATGTATAGCAGAAATCTGAAGTACATAAGGGAAGTTTTGATGAGAACTGGAAGGTACCAAGAGCAAGAATTGGCTTAATGTTCTATAGAGGAATTAATTACAATAAAATAAGACTTCTTCCTTTCTATCTCTTACATTTGCTTATATAAAACTTCTAGAATTTTTTCTTTAATTTGGAGCTATAAAACTTTATATCTAATACTTTTCCTTTTATCCTGCTCAACACTCTGTGGGCCTTTACGATATCCTGATTTTTATTGGATTTTCAATCATATTAAATTTCTTCTAGTACTTTATTTATTCTTTCTCCCCATGATCTGATTTCAATTCTGGATATCCTATTTGGTGGAAGTTAAGCAAATTGGAATTTTCCTCATTCCTCTCATTTCTTCCATCTCCTTATACTTTTTTTGTGTGGGTAATTTTTTTAAGACTTTATTTTTTAAAGCAGTTTTAGGTTCATGGCAAAATTACAAGGAAGGTACAGAGATTTCCCACATACTCCCTCCCCAACATATGCATAGCCTCCCACATTATCAACAACCCCCACTAGTGTGATATGTTTGTTCAACTGATGAATCCACATTTGAAATATCATAATTACCCACAGTTCATAGTTTACCTTGCTGTTGTACATTCTGTAGATTTGGACACATTTATAATGACTTATATCCATCATTGTGGTATCATACAGAGTATTTTCTGTAGTAGACCTGTGCCCTTTGTTGTTCACAGTATTTTATCACTTTTATGCCCATGGGACCTTTCATTTCTAATGTTAGTAACTTGTGTACCCTGTCTTTTTTCCTTAGTTTACTTGGCTAGAGTCTTATCAATTTTATTAGTCTTCTCAAGGAATCAAATTTGGTTTATTTTCTCTATTGATTCTCAATTCTCAATTGATTTTCTCTATTGATATCTTGTTTTCAATTTCATTGATTTCTGTATTCTTTCTTTGTCTACTTTGGATTTAATTTGCTCTACTTTTCTAATTTTCTAAGGTAGGAACTTAGATTATTTATTATCTTTCTTCTTTTCTAATACAAACAGTCAATGCTACCAATTTCCCTATAAACACTGCTTTTGCTACATCCCATATTATTTGATAAACTGTATTTTCATTTTATTTATTTCAAAATACATATTAATTTCTCCTGATTTCTTGAGTCATATGTCATTTAGCAATGTGTTGCTTAATTTCCATATATTTGGAGGTCTTCCAGTTATCTTTCTGTTACTAATTTCTAAGTTTATTTTATTATGGTCTGAAAGTAGATGTTATATGATCTATTCTTTTAAATTTATTAAGGTATGGTTTATGGCCCAGATTGTGGTCTATCTTCGTGAATGTTACCTCGAGCTTGAAAATGAGTTAGATGAAGTAGTCTGTAGATGTCAATTATATCCAGTTGATTGATGGTGTTTTTGAGCTCAACTATGTCCTTACTGATTCTCTGCCTGCTCAATCTGTCCAAATCTGATAGAGAATTGTTGAAGTCTCTGCCCATGATAGTAGATTCATCTATTTCTCTTTGACATTCTATCAGTTTTTGCCTCATGCAGTTTGCCACTGTTATTAAATACATATACATTAGGGATTGCTACAACTTCTTGGAATATTGACCTCTTTATCATTTTTTTAAATTTTTTAATTGCAGTTGAATTAGCATAGTGTTATATTAGTGTCAGGTGTCAACATAATGACTCAATAATTTTTTTTCAATAATTCCTTATATTACTCAGTGCTCCCCCATGTTAAGTACAGTCACCAACTGTCACTAATGTTACTACCAATCTTACTGACTACAATCCCTATGTCCTATTTTTTATCTCTGTGACTTATTTATTTTGTAAATGGAAGTTTGTCACTCTTAATCTCCTCATAATGACCTTCTTTATCCCTATAACTTACCCTCCTTTGAAGTCTCCCCTACATGAAATTAATATATATAGCTACTCTTGCTTTCTTTAGTGTTTGCATGATATATTTTCTTCATCCATTTACTTTTAATCTATATATGTTTCTTTAGTGGATAGCATATAGTTGAATCTTTTTCTTTTAAATCCACTCTGACCATTACTATTTTTTATTGAATTTAGTTAACTGACATTTAAAGTGATTACTGATATACTTGGATTAATACTTACCACATTTCTTGTTATTTTCTATTTATTGCCCTTGTTCTTCATTTTTGTTTTCCTTTTTTTGTTGCTTTTTAAATTTTAATTGAGCATGTTATATGATTTTGCTATCTCTCTTTTAATAGTATATCAGATATACATCTTTTTTTGAACTTTTTTTTTAGTGGTTGCCCTAAAATTTGCAATATATATTTACAACTAATCCAAGTCCATTTTCAAATAACATTGTAATGCTTCACAGGTGGTGTGAGTACCTATATAACAAATAACAGATATAGTGAGTACCTAATAACAAATAACAGAATAATCCTAATGCCTTCCTCCTTCATTGTGGTCATTCACTTATATGTAAGCTTATATGTATGTATATACAAGTATATATATCTTATACATAATCAAATACAGTATTGACATTTCAAATAAACTATTATCTGTTAGATCAAATAAGAATAAGAATAATTTTTTTAATCTTAACTCCTTCTTCAATGATCTTTCCTTAAATAAATCCAAGTTTTTAACCTATATTATTTCTTTCTCTCTAAGGACTACCCTTTAGCATTTCTTTCTAGGCAGATCTATAGGCAAGCTTCTGTTTGTCCAAGAAAGTCTTTATTTATTGATAGCTGGATATGATGAACTAGATAAAAGGAACCATGGTAAATAGGCTTTTAGTACTGAGCTGGTGAGGTGTTGGAAGAGAGGAAATTTTCTATAGCCCTATTTTTAGGTCTCAGTCTTTTAGTGAGCCAATACCTCTGGACTACACACTTTAAATGTGTTCCTTAGTTTGTTTTGTTTTGTTTTCCTTCCCCCATAGGTAACACAGGATGGCTAGAGTGGTCTGGAGTTGGGTATATTTTTTCTTCTGGTCAGTTAGACCCTTACCAGTTAACTAGTTTCACCTGAGGTAGCTTTTGTTAAGAAGAACAAGGTACTCTGGAATATTCCAAAATGGTTCCTTTTCCCCTCTTCCCACCAGAACGAATTTTAGTGATGAAGGAATTTTACTAATATTTACTGTGAGAAGCTAGTTGTGCTCCTAAAGGTAAATCTCACAAAATTGTGGACTCTTTCCTATGATTGACTAAATGTGGAATTCAATACTCAGCCTCCTCAATTCATCAATTACAGTTCAATTTTTCCTATATTAGCACTGGTACCTGCAGTGGTTTCTGCTGCCAAATCTCTGCTTCTATCAGCTGTGACTCCTTGCACTTGAATGGCTATATCTCTACTTTGGGGGGGCAGCATTTTCCTTGTGTCACGTCTTATGGATCCTAGAAGAATTATTAATTTTTCAATCTTTGCAGTTTTTTTTTAACTTGTGTTAGGATGCAGTGATGACTTCTAGGCCCCTTACATGCAGAATTACAGTTTTGCGCTTTTTTCCTTTTTTAATTAAACCTATTTAATCTATTAACATTTTGGTTTTTGTCTCTATTCTTTCTGTCTTTGCATTTATACATATGTTATGTTTGTTATTAGAAATTATGTTTCAAAATTTCAGGTCTATCTTTTATTTATCATCCTATCTCTTAGATGTCTTATTTACTTACAAAAAAAATATGGGCCAATGTACTTTGGAAATCTTTAAAGATATCAATAAATATTATTTTTTTAAATTGTCTTCTATTTCCTAAATTAATTGTTATCTATGGCTATTGTTCTTTTTTTCACCTTCCTCCTTTCTTTTAATGTTCTCAGTTTTCTTCAACTATCTGCAGTTCTCTGGTTAGTCTCACCCTATATTATGAATGGGTATCTATTAGTGTATACAACTGGGTGTCCCTAGCTGGTGTGTAAATATAGGTCTCTCTTGATGATTTCTGGCTATAGGATGGTTGACCTAGGCTCCTAGAATATTGTGGCACTTTTAACTGTCAGCCTTCACTTTGAGGTTTACAAACTGTGAACAAGCAGAAAGGACAGATTCTTTCAAGCCTAAATTTTGTATTGTTTACTGGGGGCTGATTTGCACTTAACTGTAACTCTGTTCTGGACATACCTGTTCTCTGAAGGGTCTCTTTTCTGTTTTAAGTCTGGGTTTTCCTCAGTCTCTGCCCTGGTTCTTTCCTTCTGATGTCAGCATGGACACTGTCATTCAAGCAGAACTTTCAGTCTTTAGAGTATAGGTTTCAGGAAATACCCAATGAATAAACTACTACCATTGCAAGTGATTTGATAACAGAGGTTCATGTCAGATCAGCCCAGTTCTTTTGTTTTCTTTCTGTAGATAGTCACATAATTACTTACCATGATTACTAACTCAATGTCCACTCCCATTTATATATTTATTTGCCTTAAATTTAGAATTTTCCAGGGTTCTGTGGGAAAAACACTTAGCTCTGGAGTAAGTAGCTAAATAAATTAATCCCCCCCCCTTTCTGGTTTGAGAGATATAGACTAATTTGGATGCAGAGTGAATTACTGATTAGGAAAGAAAAAAGACAATTTGATTCAAAGAATTATGTTTAGACTCAGAAATCAGAGGAGGCTGATACAAAGAGACGCAGGTACAGGATCTGGACAGTTAATTAAAGGAGGTGCATGAAATGAATCCCTATATCCTAAAGAATCAACATCCCCAATCCCCACAAAACACCAGAAACATAGAGAGAAAATGTACCAACAAAATAACTAAATCAAGAAAAAAAATCCTCATTAATAATCTGAGAGAGATAGGGGCACCTGCATGGCTCAGTGGTTAAGTGTCTGCCTTCAGCTTAGGTCATATGACGGTCCTAGGATCTCACCCCACAATGGACTCCCTGCTTAGCACAGAGCCTGCTTCTCCCTCTCCCACTTCCCCTGCTTGTATTCCCTCTTTTGTTGTCTCTCTCTCTCTGTCAAGTAAATAAATAAAATCTTAAAAAAAAAAAAAAAACTGAGAGAGAAGACATTTAACAAATGAAATAACAATGTATTTTGGGGAAAAAATGAGCAATAAGAGAAGAAAGTGCTCTTAAATGTTTATGTGTAACTCCTACATTTAAAAAGTTTTAAAGATAAACTTAAGGTATTCTCCTTAGAACCAAAAGAAAATGAACATAGACAAAGAAAGAAAGAGAAAAATTAAAATATTAGTCTCAATCCAGAAAGTTCAATTTCCTATTAGTGGGGGTTCAAAAGCTAAAAAAAAAAAAAAGGAAAATAAAAGAGGGGGAAACTATCAAGGGATTAATACAGGAACATTTCACAAAAGTAAAATCCACAGGCCCTTAAAGAGTAGTACATTAGTACATTTAATAAAAATGACTCCCTCCCAACTAGGCACATCATCATAAAATTTTTACCATCACAGATAAAAGTTTTCAGAAAAAAGTAGTTAACATGTAAAGGATTAACAATCAGAATGGCACTTCTCGACAGCAATCCAGGACACTAGAATAAGGAAGATAAAAACTTCCATATTCTAAAGGACAATAATTTTCTTTTCTTTCTTTTTTTTTTTTTAATTTTTATTTTTTTTTATAAACAAATTTTTATCCCCAGGGGTACATGTCTGTGAATCGCCAGGTTTACACACTTCACAGCACTCACCATAGCACATACCCTCCCCAATGTCCATTACCCCACCCCCCTTTCCCGACCCCCTCCCCCCCGCAACCCTCAGTTTGTTTTGTGAGATTAAGAGTCACTTATGGTTTGTCTCCCTCCCAATCC
>PISX010032936.1:0-15518 GCA_004024625.1 Mellivora capensis | reverse complement strand
GGCTCAAGAAGGTGATACTTGAGGCCTGAAGGGGGAAAGGGTACAAGTCATGCAGCTAGGTGGGGGAAGAGCGTTCTTGGCAACAGGGACAGCAAGTGCAAAGGCCCTGAGGCTGGGGCACACTCAGTTTGTTCCAGGAACAGCAAAGAGGCCAGAAGGGTTGGAGGGGAGTGAGAGGTGAGATTTGAGAGGAATCCTCGTCAGACTCCCCTGAACACGAGACTGGCCTAAGAACTTCGACATCTGTGGAAATTTCCACCTGGAACATACCACCCTGACCCTCTACCAGTCTGGCTCTTTCCCATCCTACAGATCTCAGAGAGACTTTCCTGGGCCACCCTCCTGCTTCACTTTCACAACACTCTTTTTTCTTCATAGTAAGTACCAAAATATGCAATTGTATGATCTAGTTCCACATCCTTGTCTGCTCCCTATAACATAAGCCCCACCGAGGGCAAGAGTGCTGTCTGCCCCATCCATCCTCGGAAGCCCAGCGCTTAGTAAGTCCTCAGTAAATAACTTGTGGAATGAAAAAGAAAGAAAGAGGGAAGTTCTGTCATTATTATTCCCAGCTTGAACCTTCTGAAGTATGAAGAAATATGTTTTGATATTGGAGGACCATCCCTAGGAAATCTGTGGGCAAAGAGCTTTCAGAGATAGAGAGAGACTAAGAAAAGAAAAATCAGACACGTGCCACATCGAAAGACGTGGGAATTAGGATGGCTCGAACTTCTGAAAAATAACATTAGAAGCCAGAAGGAAGAGGAACACAGCCTTCAAAATATTGCGTGAAAAATATCGTTAACACAGAACTCTGCATCTAGCCAATCTATCAATCAACGTCATCTCAGATATGCAAACACTCAAAACATTTTACCTCACATGCACTTTTTCCCAGAAAGTGATTGATGATGTGCTCCACCCAGATGAGAGGAAAACAGAAAGACGAGTATCCAGGAGACAGAGGCTCCAACCCAGGAAGGAGCAAGGCAAGGAAAATTTCCAAGCTGATGGCACAAGGAAGACTCAGCAAGAACCCCCTGCAGGGGCTCATTCCAGATGGGAAGAGGAGGACAGATGACTCCGGGACTGAGATCTCCTGGAAAAAAAGGGAAATTCACACATTATCTACTCCGTGCTCTTTGCCCACAGATTTCCTAGGGATGGTCCTCCAATATCAAAACATATTTCTTCATACTTCAGAAGGTTCAAGCTGGGAATGTGGAACTTGAATCTTTTTTTTTTTTTTTTTTTTTAAAAGATTTTATTTATTTATTTGTCAGAGAGAGAGAGAGAGAGCGAGCGAGCACAGGCAGACAGAGTGGCAGGCAGAGGCAGAGGGAGAAGCAGGCTCCCTGCCAAGCAAGGAGCCCGATGCGGGACTCGATCCCGGGACTCTGGGATCAAGACCCGAGCCGAAGGCAGCCGCCCAACCAACTGAGCCACCCAGGCGTCCCTGGAACTTGAATCTTGAAATTCAAGATGGTGGAATCAGAGCAAGTGGGTGAGGTCTGGTGCCTCCTGCACAGATCACACGCTCAGGAAGGTGGCCCTGTCTGTGACCATGTGGAAAACTGTATTGCTAGCCGTTCTTTTCTGTAAGCTAGGAGGAACCAATTCTAGTTGACTTAAGAAGAAAGGGAACTTATTGAAGGAGTATTAGGTGACTTGTAAAATCCCATGGGGGCTGGAGAACGTCCATCATAGCTACCCAACTAGAGACAGCTCCTCTGCTTGGGCTGTCAGCTGGTATAGTCAGGATGACACTGCTGCTGTCCCCAAGTAGGAGGCATGGCAGCTTGCAGAGATGGCACTGACAGGTCCCCGGCACAGGTCACTGCTGCTGTCGTGCACTGTTGCCCCGCTGTGACTTCTTCTGCCAAAGAAACGCTCCTTGCATATTCTGCTTCTGCACCCAGCAGTTACCTATTGAGATGTGTGCATCTGATGGGTGATGTCCGAGTTGAGTGCCTTAGCTGCAAGTGGCTGAGAAAGTGAGCTTCTAGAATCTTCCATTTCCCTGGTGGAAGTTCTGCTTCCCACAAGTCTCCTAAGGGGAAATTCCCCCCAATACAGGAAGGGTTTAGCATCTGGGCAGCAAGGAAGAATGACAAATATCCACTGTGGAAGTATGGAAAAAATTGGTGATAGGGAAATCTAAAAAAAAAAAAACAACAAAGCAAATAAAAATAAAACAAGACAAATATAAACACAGATACAAATAAGATTAAAATTTGCTCAAGAAAGGAAATGTAGGGGGACCTGGGTGGCTTGGTTGGTTGAGCACGCAACTCTGGATTTCGGCTCAGGTCATGATCTCAGGGTCTTGAGATCGAGCCCCGTGTGGGACTCCATACTCGGTGGGGAGTCTGCTGGAGATGCTCTCTCTCTCTCTGCCCCTCCCGCTCGTGCTCTGTCTGTCAAATAAAGATTTTATTTATTTATTTGTCAGAGAGAGAGAAAGAGAGAGCGCGCGCACAAGCAGGGGAAGTGGCAGGCAGAGGAAGAAGCATGCTCCCCGCTGAGCCAGGAGCCTGATGCAGGGCTTGACCTCAGGGTGTTGGGATCATGACCTGAGCTGAAGGCAGACACTTTACCCACTGAGCCATCCAGGTGCCCCAGTAAATGTCTTTAGAAAAAAGAAAGAAAAAGAAAGGCAATGTAATGCCACTGTAGCATCTGGCTCGTTAGAGTCCTACACTTGCATATTCTGCATAATGTAAAAACTGAATGGGATTTAGCCCCAGATGGCACATTTATCACATTGTAAAGTTGGAAAGGGGATAATCAGGGCTGTTGATCCTTTAAGAATGCTAACTCATTTGCTGTAACAGGAAGTTCATCGATAATACCTAAAATTGGTAAAGACAAAGTTAGAATTAAAATCGTATTTAGAAATGTGGACATAAATGCCCTAAGAAGTTGCTGAAACATTGCAAGTGGTCGTCTGGGGAAGAAGACAGAACGTGAGAGGATGTGAGGCAGGGTCCGGCTGCTTTTGCTGTTGTTTGTTTCGTTATAAGCTTTTTGGTGGTGGTTCTGGTCCAGTTATATTATGCTGTGTTGTGATAGCTCACAGGTGCTCTGAGGTGCTCTGTGGCTTTTACCGCAATAACAGGAGGGGATTTTTCCTCCTTCTTCCAGAATCCAGTGAGAGTCGGATAGCCCCCAGTCTTATAGCCCCATCATCCTGAGCAAGGTCATTGCCAAAAGAAGGAAGGGCTGGAGGGACATTTGAAGGACCAAGCCTGGAAATGGCTTACATTGCTTCCATTCTAGTGCCCAGAACTCAAGACACTGGGGCCCAACAGAACCCTAGGAGAACAGGGAAATGTAGTCTTCCCAAGAAGACATAAGGCATGGTCTGCTGTGAGACCATTCACTTTCGAAAAATTAATAGACTATTATTTAGAGCAGTTTTAGGTTAAAAGGAAAATGGAGCAGAAGTATGGACAGTTTTCCCATATATCCCCTTTCCCTTCACCTCACACATGATTTCCTCAGTTTTTAAAAAAAGATTTTATTTATTCATTTGTGAAAGAGAGAGAGCCCGAGCTGGGAGAGGGAGAGGAGCAGTAGACTCCCCCGCCTAGAAGCGAGGCCAATGTGGGACTCGATCCCACGACCCTGGGATCATAACCTGAGCCCAAGGCAGACGCCCAACTAACGGAGTCACCCAGGCACCCCTCGATTTTTTTTTTTTTAATACGGAACACAACATGAATTCACACATCATCCTTGTATAGATGACAGGTTAATTTTCTCTGTATTGTTCCAATCTCCGTATACGTGCTACAGAAGCAAGCACAATTTCTTCAATTTTTAATATCTTGCAGTGGTGTCGAACCTTTGTCGTAATCGATGAACCAACATGGATACCTCACTATTAACTAAGTTCATAGCATGCAGTAGGGTCTCCTCATTGTGGCCTACGGTGCCGTGGGTTTCATCAAATGTGTAATGTCATATATCTACTACTAATGCATCATAGAGTAGTTTCACTGCTGTAAATACCTCCTGGGCAGCACCTCCTCATTTCTCCCCAGCCCTGCCCCCCTCCACCAGCCCCCGTGTTCCCGGAACCCCTGGCAACTGCTGATCTTCTTACTGCCACCATAGTTTTTCCTTTCCTGGAATGCCCTATAATTGGAATCATACAGGATGAGTGAATCCTTTTCAGATCGTCTTCTTTCACTTAACAAAAACCCATTTAAGCTTCCTCCATGTGTTTTCGTGGCTGGATAGCTCATTCCCGTTTAAGCGCTGAATAATACATCCCATTGTTTGGATGTCCCACTGTTTGTTTATATCCATTCGCCTAGTGAAGGACATCGTGGTTGTTTCTAATTTTTGGCAATCATGAGTAAAGCTGCTGTAAACATTCACATGCAGGTTTTTGCGAGGACATATGTTTTCCGCTCACTTGGGGTAAATACAAATACAATTGTAGGAATGACATTGCTGAATCCTACGGTAAGATGACGTTTAGTTTTGTAAGAAACTGCCAGACTGTCTTCCAAAGTGGGCAAACGTCTTGGATTCCCACAGCAACGAATGGGACTTTCTGCTGCCCCATTTCCTCACCAGTATTTGGTGTTGTCAGTATTTTGGGTTTTAGCCATTTTTTTTAAGGTTTTATTTATTTATTTGACAGAGAGAGATCACAAGTAGGCAGAGAGGCAGGCAGAGAAAGAGAGATGGGGAAGCAGGCTCCCTGCTGAGCAGAAAGCCCGATGCGGGGCTCGATCGCAGGACCCTGAGATCATGACCTGAGGTGAAGCCAGAGGCTTAACCCACTGAGCCACCCAGGCGCCCCACACCTGAGAATTTGTGTGTGGTGGCAGTGCCTCAGCTTATTCACAATCCAAGTACCCTTCCGACGTATCCTTCGGTTGTTCAGATGAAACATTTCTAGGGGCGCCTGGCTGCCTCAGTCAGTAGAGTGTGTGACTGTTCATCTCAGTATCATGAGTTTGAGTTCCATGGTGGGTGTGGACATTACTTAAAAATAAAGTCTTAAAAAAATAATAAACATTTTTAGCAAAAGAATACATGCATGGAATAAAAAGTAAATGGTACAATATTCACAGGTTGAGAAGGAAGAGATAAAACTCACTTTGGTTCTAGATGGCATGATCGTGTCTGTAGAAAATCCCAAAGCATCAATCAACAAAAGCCTTCAAATAAAAAAAAAAAAAAAAGGGACGCCTGGGTGGCTCAGTTGGTTAAGCAGCTGCCTTCGGCTCAGGTCGTGATGCCAGCGTCCTGGGATCGAGTCCCACATCGGGCTCCTTGCTCGGCAGGGAGCCTGCTTCTCCCTCTGCCTCTGCCTGCCTCTCTGTCTGCCTGTGCTCGCTGTCTCTCTCTCTCCCTCTCTCTCTGACAAATAAAAAAAAAAAAAAAATCAACAAAAGCCTTGGGGAAGTAAGAAGCAATCACAGCAAGGCTATATATACAAATTAATACATAAACACCGATCACCTTCCTGCACACTAGCAACTAACAACTGGAATTTGAAATTAAAAATAATACCACTTCTATTAGCACCCCCCGAAATCAAAGACTGAGGTATAAAATGTAACAAAATATACACAAGATCTACAAAACTCTCATGAAGGAAGTCAAGGAATAACTGAAGAAACAGATATTCTGTTTGTGGATAAGAAAATTCCGTGTTGGTAAGATACCAGAGGGGCAGACTCTCCACTGAGCAGGGACACACCCCCCCCCAACGCAGAGGCTCAATTCCAGGACCCTGAGATCATGATCTGAGCTGAAAGCAGATGCTTAACCAACACCCCTAGAATTATCATTGGACCCAGCAATTCCATTTTGACGTATATATCCCCAAAGGACTGATAGCAGGGTCTCAAAGAGATGTTTGCATAGCTATGTTCATTGTAGCATTATTGACAACTTGGGCTGTGGAAGCAACTCAAATGTCCAAAGACGAATGAATATAGAAAACGTGATAATGCATACAATAGAATATTATTCAGCCTTTAAAAGGAAATCCTTGTCAGTGCGTTACAACATGGATGGACCTTGAGGACACGATGCTCAATGAAGTAAGCTGGTCACAGAAAGACAAATGTATGATTCTACTTACAGGAGGTACCTAAGGTAGCAAACTCCTAGAAACAGAAAGTAGAATAGTGGTTGCCTGGGGCCGGCGGGGAAGGGGAAGTGGGAAGGCATTTAATGGGTATAGAGTTTCATTTTTGTAAGATGAAAAGGTTCTGGAGGTCTGTTGCACAACAAATGTGAACATACTTAACACTACTGAACTGCACATTTCGAATGATTAAGATGATAAATTTAATGCTATGTGATCTCTACTACAATTTGAAAAAATGTTAATGATCTTTCCATATTGAACTGGAAGGCTTTTCGGGTCCCACCAGGCCCTATAGAAATCTATCTGTAAGCAAATACTTAAACATGTCATGTTATTACTATTTAAGTTTTAAATGGCGAGTGCCTTTTAAGTATCTTAGAGGGACTGCTTGGTGAAAAAAATGACTATTTTGCAGTGAGAGCCGCCAACTCTAATTGATCAGATTTGAAAAGTGAAAATTTTGTTTTCGGGTTTTCTGAAGGGCATCAAAAGCATACAGCATTTCCTGGGATTAAACATTTTCAGTTTTCTGAGTCTTAAAAAAAATTCAGCTATTCAACTCCCCCCTTTTTTTTTTTTCTAAGATTTTGTTTATTTATTTATTTGAAAGAGAGAGCAAGAGAGTACAAGCAGGCAGAGTGACAGAGGGAGAGGGAGAGGGAGAAGCAGGCTCCCTACTGAGCAGGGAGCCTGATGTGGGGCACCATCTCAGGACCCTGGGATCATGACCTGAGCTGAAGGCAGACGTTTAACCAATTGAGCCACCCAGGCGCCACTCAACTCCCCTTCTTGTATAAAGAATTAGAACGAGCCATGTTGAGGCACATGGGTGGCACAGTCGATTAGACATCTGATTCCTGGTTTTGGTACAGCTCATGATCTCAGGGTTGTGAGATGGAGCTCCTCGCTCAGTGGGGAGGCAGTTTGAGAACTGCTCTGCCCCTCCTGCTGGTGCTTTCTCTCTCTCTCTCAAATGAATACATAAATCTTTTTAAAAAAACAAAAAGAACCGGCTATGTTGTCTGGGTAATTAGTTTGTTTTCAATCTGAAAACCACATCAGAAGTAATGAATAAATAAATCTTAAAACACACACAGACACAAGAATCAGCTACGTCGTCTGGGTAATTAGTTTGTTTCAATCTGAAAACCACATCAGAAGTATTTCCTTATTTGCTATGATGACCAGGAAGCTCAGAACAAGATTTGTAGTACATCTCTAACTTCTAGCAAAAACTGTATTTTTATTTGTTTATTTATTTGAAAGTAGGCTCCACGCCCAACGTGGAGCTCCAACTCATGACCCTAAGATCAAGAGTCACATGCTTTATGGACTGAGCCAGTTGGGCAACCTCTACCCAGGATTTTAGGCAATATGTGTTTAGGCAACATTGTGTTTTGTCTCTTAATTCATCTACTTTATCCCCTCCCCTAATGTTTGTTTGGCTCAACTTCATCACTCACTTTTTTTTTTTTTTAATCTTTTGTACAGTATACATTTAGGAAATCCTCTTTGGAACATGGTAGGGTCCGTAAATATAAAATAAAACGAATCACGTGAACTGCACACCTTACAGATAAGGTCTTATACAGTCATAAATCTCCAAACGTCATCAAGTCCATGACTTCCAAAGACAAATAAAATTCCAAGGCCAAGTGAAATTCATCCTGAGAAGCAGAAGGAAGTAGCAAAGCATTAGGGGTGGACTCTTCAACTAATATATTTCATATCTCTTTGTAAACAGGAAGCACACGCTGCTCTAACAGCCAAGCAGCTGGTGGGGGGAGGAAGTGGGGAGGAGGGCTGGTTCATGAACCAGCTCGTTCTGGGTGCAGAACTGGGTGCAGTTCTCAGCGGCCTCCATTGAAGAAACCAGCAACCTTCTAAGAAAGAGGTAGGAAGTTAAAGCTATGCAGTGAGGGGCGCCTTGGTGGCTCAGTGGGTTAAAGCCTCTGCCTTTGGCTCAGGTCATGATCCCGGGGTCCGGGGATGGAGCCCTGCATCAGGCTCTCTGCTCAGCAGGGAGCCTGCTTTCTCCTCTCTCTCTGCCTGCCTCTCTGCCTACTTGTGATCTCTGTCTGTCAAATAAATAAATAAAATCTTTTTAAAAATTAAAAAAAAAAAACTATGCAATGAGGAGACTTTTAAACACACAGATGTATTATAGATCAAGAGGGTACTAATGACTCCTGTTAGTTATAATCTGCTTGGAGTGGTTTCCCCAGCAAAGGGAGTGAGGGACTTTGAGCTAGCCCCTTTACAAAGGGCCTCATGGAATTAAATCAAATTGAGTAAGCACTGTTTCAATTAGGGTTCTTGGTTACTAGCCAAAGAAATGGACTCTCGCTTCAGCAAAACCAGAATACATTAGAAAGATGTTATGGACTTGGGGCGCCTGGGTGGCTCAGTGGGTTAAAGCCTCTGCCTTTGGCTCAGGTCATGATCCCAGGGTCCTGGGATCGAGCCCTGCATCGGGCTCTCTGCTCAGTGGGGAGCCTGCTTCCTCTCCTCTCTCTGCCTGCCTCTCTGCCTACTTGTGATCTCTGTCAGTCAAATAAATAAATAAATAAATCTTTAAAAAAAAAAAAAAGATGTTATGGACTGAATGCCCATGTTTCATTCATATGCTGAATGCCCAAAATTCATATGCTGAAGCCCCACCCTCAGCGTGGTGGTATTTGGAGAGGGAGCACTTGGGCGGTAAATTAGGGTTAGATGAAGTCATGAGGGTGGGGCCCTCATGATGGGATTAGTGCCCTTAGAAGAGGAGACACCAGAGGCCCAGGGCTCCCTCCCACCCACAGCCTCGGCAAAGAAGAGGTCATGTGAGCACATGGGGTGATGCCAGCCACCTACAGGAAAGAAACCCACCTACCAGCACCTTGATCTTCAACTTTGCACCTCCAGAACTGTGAGAAATCAATGTCTGCTGTTCAAGTCCCCGAGTCTATTATATTTTGTTATGGTAGCTAGAGCTGACTGAGACACAGGATAGGGGGATTCACAGAATCCAGAGGAAGCTGTGGGGCTGGCTTGGAAAAGCATCAGGAACACAGAGAGCTCCAGAAGTCCAGCAGCCACGTCTGTACCAACCCTGGGCCCAAAGCACTGTTCTTACCCACCAGGAGTCAGCAGGCTCTGGCACCCTGGCCCATTCTTGCCTGCCACATGCTTTTGCAAATAAAGTTTTATCAGAACTACCTGTTTCTTACAACACTGCTGGTTTCTTCTGTCAGAACCGCAGAGAACAATAACTCGCCCTAGAATATTCTCAAGTTTACATGTTTTCTATGCTGCATTTGCACCATAACAGCGAAGTTGAGTAGTTTTTACAGCTTAAATGACCCGCAAAGCCTAAGACACCTACCCAAAATGTTTGCTGATCCCGGCCGCAGACTAACATAGTATAGAATGAAATAGTGCTCCCCAAAGTTGTACAGTGCCCTGGGGGCTTCATCTGGAGGGAGGCTGGGCAGCAGAAACCCAGCTAAGGTTAAGCTGTAGGACAGGTCAGGTTCACACGCCGCCTCTGTGATGGATCTGGGGTTTCCAAACCCTTTCTCCATGCTCTGTGTCCTCAGAGAGCCCATTGGCTGAGCTTATGTTCTAGACTCATCCCTGTGCCATGGGACAGATGGTGGAAGGATCGGGCTGTGTTGGCCTCATTTACAAGGGTGGGTAAGGGTGCCAGGCATGGCCCTTCCTATGAGACTCCAAGTGAGTTCCTAGATAGGGGGCTTCAGGTCCTAATAGGAGAAAGGGGGAGCTGGATGCTGATTGGCTGAGTCTATATATGTCCTCAGAAATATGAGGAGCACAATCATTGTCTTTTTTTAAAAATATTTTATTTATTTTATTTATTTGTCAGAGAAGGAGAGAGAGCACACAAGCAGGCAGAGAGGCAGGCAGAGGCAGAGGGAGAAGCAGGCTCCCTGCTGAGCAAGAAGGCCATGCGGGACTCGATCCCAGGACACTGGGATCATGACCCGAGCTGAAGGCAGCGGCTTAACCCACTGAGCCACCCAGGCGTCCCCACAATCATTGTCTTATAACCCATCAAGGTAGACATGATTGTCTCATTCATTCATTGTCATGCCTCAAGTCCAAAATCTTCTCCCCGCCGGCTGCAGCCCTAGTCCAGGCCAGCATCATCTCTCCCCTGCAGTGTTGCAACAGCTGCCTTCTCCTGCTCTCTGCTTCCGGCCTTGCTTATTGTGGAGGCTGAGAAAAATTAAGGCCATCCCACCTCAGGTTTAGCCTTAGCATAAGTACAGCCATCTTAGCTCCGACAGCCATCTCAGACCCCTGTGCCCAAGGGCTGAACTTTCCCCTACTTTACTTTAGTTCTAAGAACCCCCACCCTGCTTTGGTTCCAGAGACCCCGACCCTGCTTTACTAACAGGAACCCATAAGTACCCCTGCCTTAACTAAGCTCGGGGTCCAAGTCCCTACTCCGCTGTGTCAGGTATACTTGGGCCCAAGCTTAAGCTACTTAAATAAACCCTCGTGTGATTGCATCGGTGTTGGCTCCTTGGTGGTCTCTTGGATGTGAAAACTCGGGTACAACACTTATGCAGTCTGTTCTCCACACAGCTGTCCGAATATTTTTTCCACTGTTTATTTCATCGCAAACTTGAAGTCAGGTTATATCATATCTCTGTTCACACTGTCTAGTGGCTTCCCAGCTAATTCAGGGTCAAAGCCAAAACTGTCACCATGGCAGACCAGGGCAAGACCTGTCGTCCCCTCGGGGGCTCTCTTATCTTACCTCCTACCCTTCTTCCCTGCACTCCCTCTGTTCCAGCCACACCAGCCTCCGGGCCATCCCTCCAACTGTGCAAGCCTTCTCTTGCCCCAGGGCCTTTGGTCCTGCCCTTTCTTCTGCCTAGAATTCTGTTCCCCCACAGCTGCAGGACTTCATCCCTCAAGCACCTTGCTCAAAGGTCTTCTCAGCAGAGAGGGTGTCGTTGACCACCTGTGACCTTTATCTCCCTCACCCTGCTTTCTCCCTCGTTCTAGCATCTCTCACCACCAGATACCTTACACACACCTGTTCATTTGTTTGTGGTCCGCGTGTCATCTCAGAGAGTAAACTCCGGGAGGGCCGCTGTGTCTCTGTGAGCTCGGCCTGGAGCAGAGCAGTGCTCAATGAACTGAGGTTAAATGGAAGAATCCTGACCCGGGAAGAGCCACGGTTTCCCTTGAACCTTGGGAAGCTGGGGACTCTGAAGCCCCCTGGAGTGGGAAAATGACCCTCTTTTCCCCACCCTCGGAATGTTGAACTTGAATTCCCTCATTTCACACTGGGGGAATTTCCAGACTATAAAACTAAAAGTTAAAGGCCTCGACCTTTTAAAACCCCAAAGCCTCAAGAGCAGGGAAAGGGGGACGAGTCCCACAGCAGGGTCAAAACGATTTTCTTTTTCCCCCCGTCCCTATGACCCTGCTTTACTTTTCTTCATAGCATTTGTCACTGTTTGAAACCAAGCTGAAGGCCCATCTAACCACTTGGCTATTTCTGCATTTCATGTCTGCTTTTCCTGAAACTTTCTTTCTTCTGATTTTCCTTGGGAGCCCCCACTCTACTCCCCCATTCCCTCAGTTCAATTGACTTGGTTGGCCTAACCTTCAAGAGCTCCAGGAAGGGCCACACAGACAAGGCTAACACTAGTGAGTCTGCTTTATCCCCTGGCTGCTTGAGTATGGCCAGGGGACCCCACTGAGACAAAAGAGAATCAGGACCAATTTAAGTCAATGGGACTGCTGGAGAAATAGAGCATCTTTTTTCTGCCCCCCTCCCTTTTTAAGATTTTATTTATTTATTTGTCAGAGAGAGAGGATACAAGCAGGGGGAGTGGCAGGCAGAGGGGGAAGCAGGCTTCTTGCTCAGCAGTGAGGCTGATGCTGGGCTTGATCCCAGGGATTGGAATCATGACTTAAGCTGAAGGCAGATGCTTAACCAACTGAGCCACCCAGGCGTCCCTTCTGCCAGTTTTAGGAGAGAACAAGATATAAGCCTACAATTGCTGATACCAGTACCACAGCTAGGGAAGAGCCTTCCTTTATAAAGGCTTTTTTTTTTTTTTTTTTTCCTTTCTCTATTAAGTTTCACAACAAAGAGACAGAGAGAGAGACTGGTCCTGATACTATTGAGCCTCTGGATCCAGCCAAACCTGAAGTCCATGGACATTTCCGATACATGTTGCCTAAGCCAGCTTGAGCTGGATTTTCTGTTACTTATCACCAAGAGATCGTTACCTTTTTTATTCATTCTTCCCTCCAAATTCACTGTTCATTCATTCCCTCTGATTCCTCTTCTGCTAGTAGGAGCCATAACTCTATGTCAGACCTCAGGCCCTGAAATGGGATACAAAAGCACTTCCAGCTCAAACCAAAACAGGATGAAGAAGGGGAAAGGTCAGCCCATTTTCCCCATGTTTCCAAACATTGGATGCTTGTCAACACAAAAACAGAACTTCTAGCTTTTGATATGGTAATTTTGGAACTCTGTCAATGCCAAAGGGCTTGATTGTCATGCTCTCCTTAGAACTAAAACTTACTAGAATTCATGCAGAACTTGGAGAGAAGGACACTAAATACATTTGCTGAAGTATTTGTACAACTTCCTCTTAATCAACTTAAATGACATCATTGTTTTTAGAGCATTTTGAGCTATTTCCCCTTTTTAATGTTAGAAGAATAGAGGTAGACACATGTGGACTGTATCTTTTTAATATTAAATAAACAGAGGTAGACACATATCTAGACTTAAAAAAATCTTTCACCCTCATAATTTTTTTCTTATGGAAGTGAGAAATGTCTTAGAAAAATAAAACATTACAGGAATATATAAAACAGGATACGTCAGTTTCCCTGTCACTGACTCTCTAGAGATGGCCACAATTAACAGTTTGCTGGATATCCTAGCTCCCACTAAACCATAAAGTTCTTAGACCCCAATGGATTATACTATGTATATTGTTTGTGACTTTTTTCTTCCATATATCATGGACAATCCACCATTGTCTTTATATACCCTTTTAAAGGGGTCCATCATATTTCGTTGTGCTCAGGGCTATGCCTGTTGTCTGAGTTGCCAGCATGTGATAGCTCTGATTTTATAGAAATTCCATAATTTATTTTTCCATTCTCTTTCAGCTGGGCATTTGGGTTATCTCTAATGTTTGCTCTAATAAATAATGCTATATTTGCGTCTTTCTATGTTTGCTTGCTTGTGGAAGTACGTAGAATTTATCTCTAAATGTCGTATTGCCGGGTCAGAGGGTATACACACTAAAGTTTTTATTTTATTTTATTTTATTTTATTTTATTTTATTTATTTGAGAGATAGCGAGAGAGTATGCGCAGGGAGTGGGGCAAGGAGAAGCAGGCTCCCCACTAAGCAGGGAGCCCGTGGGCCCGGTCCCAACATCTAGGGATCATGACCCAAGCTGAAGGCGGCCACTTAACTGACTGAGCTCCCCAGGTGCCCCAACATGAAGGTCTTAATACCTAGGGGCTAACTTTTATCCTCTGCTGAGGTTGTACCAGCTTTTACCGATAATGCACAAGGGTGGTTTGGTTGGTAACTTTTTTTTCCCTCACTAATAAAAACCATCAGGAGTTATCTTCATCTGTCCGAGCTGCTGGGATAAACTACCATAGACTGGATGGTCCATGAACAACAGACATTTATGCCTAACGGTTCTAAGATCTAAGATCTAAGATCTAAGATTGGGAAGTCTAAGATCAAGGTACTGGTAGAGTGGGTGTCTGGTGAGAAACTGCTTCCCAGATCACATACTCCTATCTTTTTGCCCCCACCCCCGCCCCCCCGCCCCATACTAAGAGGGACAAATGAGCTCTCTGAGATGTTTTATAAGGGCACTAATTCCATCTTGGAGAGTCCGCCCTCATGGGCTTCCAAAGATCCCCCCTCCAAGTACCATCCCGCTAGGGATTAGATTCCAATCTATTAATCTGGCGAGGACACAAACAGGCAGTCAACGTGGTGCACTCTACGTCTTTTTTCCCTGAGGACCTAGTCAGGATCAGGGACTGCATTGTGGTGACCCATTTGCTTTCACTTCACCCCCATTCTATCAGCCAGAAACCAAACTCAAATTGATTTGGCGACAAGTTGACTTTATGAGGTAAATGGCTTCAGGTAAGGCTGGATTCAGGGCTCAGATGTTGCCCTTGGATCTCATTTTCTGTTTCCCACGGGGTCGGCTTACTTCTGTTCTAGGTCATGCCTCCAGCAGCTCCAGGCTCTCTCCTTTTTTTTTTTTCTTCTTTCTTTCTTTTTTAAGATTTTATTTTTCAGTAACTTCTACGCCAAACGTGGGGCTCAAACTCACAACCCCAAGATCAAGAGTCCCAAGTTCCACTGACTGAGGCAGCCGGGCGCCCCCAGGCTCTCTCCTTTCAGGCGCTGGGTTGTTGCAGGAGCTCCAGCAATCCTATATGCGCATGTTCAAGTTCTGTACACAGGAGTACTGGGAGTGCTGCATGGTTGCTGGGGAGACCAAGCCCGGTGGTCACCCTGCCTCCAGCATATCCGGGGTAAATCCATTCTCCATACTGCAGCCAGAAAGGGGCCCTCCAAAAGGAACAAATCTGAGCCTTGTTTCAAACTCTGGTTGTTCTCCGCCTTCAGGGTAAATTCCATCCTCCTTAACAAGGCCTCCAGGACCTGGCCTCTCCCACCCCCCCACACTCCCCAGCATTCCTTAGTAAAGCCAGGCTGCATTGCCTAGTTGTCCAAATATCCCTTGTTCTCTCTCCTACTTCTCGGCTTTTGCATAAGAGTCTTGGTGATTTACAAAGAATTTACCAAATTCCAGGCAATGTGCGAAGCATTACGTGTGTATTACACACCCAACGTGGGTCCTCCCGCTAACTCTGGGAACGGAGGCAGGGTGTACGGGAGACTACAAACACAGCAGTCTGTCTGCTGGGTTCAGATGTAGGCTCGTGTATTAATCGTATTTCCATTTTCTGTATTTTATGATGCTTTCACATCTTAGGGCCCGCCAAATCCTGGAGAGACAGCCCCTCCCAGGGCTAGCTAATTCTTAGAGATAGTAAACAAGGTGCCTTCCAGCAAGCCTTTCCAATACAAACCAGTGAGTTCAAAGCCCACACCCCCAAACCCTCACTCTCAGACAGCAAGTCAATAGTCGCCCTGCCCTCATCACACACACACACACACACACACACACACACACACAGGTAAGCCGGGTAACCAAACAACCAGGGGTCATCCCACAGGCAGGAACCTGTGGACATTATTCATACTAGCCAATCCGAAACTCATTCCTTCCCCTGAAAACCACGATCAAGGCTTATGCTGGTGCTTTTTTCCTGTCTAACTTGTCCTGGTGCTTTTCCTGAATAG
>PISX010032935.1:0-15659 GCA_004024625.1 Mellivora capensis | reverse complement strand
TCCATCCATCCGCCCGCCCACCCACCCATGCACGCATCTACTCATCCGTCCATTCATTCACCCATTCACCTGCACATCTACGCATACATACACTCACCCGTCCATCCACTTGTTCATCCTTCCATCTTTCCACTCATTCTCCCACATTCACCAACTTCCACTCTGATCTTGAGCTCATCATCACTAGCAAAGCAGGAGAATCAAGTTCATCCCCTGGCCTTGTCCAACTCTCTCAGGGGAGGAGACTGACAGCAAACGGAAAATGATGAGCCATCCTTGTAAGGACTATGAAAAGGCCAGAAGAATATGTCTGAGGGGTCAATCCGGGGAAGCGTGGGAGTCAATATGGGTGAAGTGAACACAGTCCCTGTGTCCAGCCTTCCCTCTGCACCCTCCACAGCTCCCTGCCATGAGCCCACAGACACGGAGTTTGCTGAGGTCATCAATCCCAGAAGTCACTTCTCTCAGTGTACTCTTCCCAACCTCGCCTTAGTCTTTGACACTGGCCATCATTCTGCCTGGATAAGCCCCTGTTGCACTGGCTACTTACACCTCCGCCTTCCAGCTAAGGCCTGTGTGTGTCCAGTCACCTGCCAGATGCCCCAGACTCCTCAGACCCTAGTGCCCCAAATGACTTCATTGTCTAATCGAATACTTCCATGCTGCCGTCACCACCATGGCCCAACATTGACCCCATCACCTTGATTTTCAGACTCTTACATTCATCTAGTCCTGCCCCTTCCACATGCAAAATGATTTTTGCACCATGCCTTCATTTCCATCCCCATTCCCACCGCTCTTGCCCTAGGACCAACGCTTCCTGCTTGGATCATGGTTCCTGCCCCCTCCTGAGTCTCCTGACCTCCATTCTCACCCCCCAAGAGGATCACCCTCTGAGCTTCCCCAGCCCTGAATCAATCCCTCTGGAATATGACTGACCACAAAGTTTCTGCTCCCCCTAGCCAGCAGCCCTTCAAGATTTATCCTGGTGAACTCCTACTCATCCTTCAATGCCCTAATACCAATGCCCTCTCCTTAGGAAAACCTGCTCTCTGAGAGCTCTGGTTGCCCCACTCTGGGATCTTCCAGCCTCAGACCTGGCTGTAAGGGGGCTGAGGGTGTCTAGATCTGGCTCTGCCCCCTTCAGCCTGGAAGCCCCTTGAGGACTGGGACCGGGAAACTCCTCATCCTTCAGGGCCCCAGTTCCTTTGCCCTCCCATAGGAACTTTTCTCAACTCTGGGCTGTGAGCTCACCGCAGGTTGGTCTTCTGCACGGAGAAGCAGTACTCATTGATGCCGGTGGTAGGCATGCGGCTCCGGAGCACGTCCTGGGCTGTGGGGATGTAGCCCTCCTCAGTGATGCGCTCCAGGTGGGACAGGTAGCTGCGGAGGGAAGAGCCCTGAGGCCCAGTCTTGCAGCCTTAGTTTGTTTCTCAGACCCCCCCACCCCCACCCAAAGCCCAGTGAGGCCCCTGCTCAGGGAGGGGCCAGGATCTCTGGCTCTACAGGTGGCCCAGAACATCACCCTGAGCTGGGGGTGCATTGGGAAGAAGCAGTTTTACCCTCAAGGTGAAAAGCAGCATGACCTCAAGGACAGTATGAACTCAAGAACAATCTCACTTGGCGGGGGCAGGGGGAAGTCACCTTCAGGGGGCTGTCACCCAGTGGCTCTGTCCCAAGAAAAGTCCCAGCTGTCACATGACCCTAGATGCCCAACAGCCTACTCAGGACAGTGTCACTGTGTGATGATGAGCAGTGTCACCCCAGGAATGATGTCACGGCTGGTCAGTGCCCCCCTGAATGACATCACTCTGGGGGAAGACAGTCCACAGCCAGCACACCCCACAGCATGTCCCAGAGCTGGAGCCTACCAGCCTGGACCCTGACCATCCAAGTGCGATCCCCGGGAGGAGCTCATCCCTGGCTGCATCTCAGCTGTGCCCTGCACCCCACACCCGCCGCCTGCAGGCCCCCGCACTCACTACACAGCTGAATCGAGCAGGTGGAACTCTCGGCGGCGCTCGTAGCAGGCCCGGACGCCGGCGTCCCTCCACAGCCATTGTATGGCTACAGCATAGCATTTCTCGAAAGTGGTCACCTTGTAGGGGTCCTGGCTCATGACCACACTGGCATAGTGCTGGGGAGGGAAGCACAGGGAACGTCAGGACAGCCTGGCAGGGCAGGGCCACATGCATCCCTGCAAGTCACTGCCTCTCTCTGCTAGGGAGGCCACCCCCACCCCCACACTGCAGTCCTGCTCCACCCTCTGCTCTGCTCTGCTCCTGTGTGTCCATGACAGAGGGCAGGGGGGCAGCAGAGAACACAGTGGGGACATCAGTTCTGGGTCTTGGACGCCTAGGGGGCAAGTCGCCACGGGAGCCCCCACCACAGACCAGGTAGTGCAATGAAGCCCTGTGGCCAGGTCTCTCGGGGAGATAGAGGCACGCGCAGCCTAGCCGCCTCCCAGCAGCCCCGTGTGTTTCCCCTTCATCCTCCCAGCAACCTCCACTCCAGATATCTCTCCTCCTTTCTTTCCAGCAGGAGGGCGTCCGTGCCGCTCAGACGTCCTGTGTTGGCCTATGCACGTGCCGGCGTGTGCGCTGGTGTGTGCACACACGTGGGTGTGTGTGCATGTGGGCTTGTAGATGCCTGTGAATCCACATGTGTGTGGTTGTGCATCTGGGCACGTGTATGTGAACTGTGTGTTCTCCGAGACTGGGAATGTAACCAAGATTTCCACGATCTCTAATTAACACCATATTGAGGTCCTTGCCAGTGCTATACAACAGGAAAAAGAAAGGAAACGTGTCAGGTTTGGGAAGGAATATGTTACGCTGTGGTTATTCACAGGTAACATGACTATAGGTAGAAAATCCCAAACAGCCTAGAGATGAGCTGTCAGAATAAACAAGTTAACTTAGCAAGGTCCCTGAATGCGAGATCAATAAACAAAAGTCAAATGGGTTATATTAACCATGAACCAGTGGAAATTTTTTAAAATTGTAAATCCAATTTACAGTAGTTCTGAAAGATACCAAATACCGAGGAAGAAATCTAACAACAGATGTGAAAGCCCTCTACACTGAAATGTAGAAAACATGGCCATGAAAAATTTAAGAGAGCTAAATAATCAGAGGGCTGGGCCATGTTCGTGGATTGAAAGACTCAGCATTTTTTTAAGCTTCCAATTCTCCCCAGATTAATCTACAGATTCCATGCAATTCTACTAAAACCCCAGAAAGGTGTGAAGGGGTGTGTGTGTGCACGTGCGTGTGTGTGTGTGTTTGTAAAAATTGAAAGGGTAATTCTAAACTTTATGTAGAAATGCAAAAGGGCCTGGAGTAGCCCACACAATTCTGGAGAAGAACAAAGTGGCAGGATTTACACTAGCAGGCTCGAAACCCAGATATTAGGAAGCTACAATCGTTAACATGAAGTGATAGTCACTTAAAGGTAGATAAAATGACCAATGGAACAGAACACTGAGCATTAGTGGGTCCAGGCACATTTGAACACCTGATTCATCACAAAGATGAGATTATGGTACAGTGGGAAAAGCATAAGAGGCATTAGCACGATTGAATATCTGTCCTGCGGGGAGCAAGGCAAGGGGGGTGGAAGAAAAGCAACATAATCCCTGCCTCACACCCTACTCAAAAATCAATTCCAGGTGGAATGTAAATCTGGATATGAAACAACAAAGGTCCCTTTAAAAGACAGCAATAGAGAGTTTTATCATGACCTTGGGGTGGAAAAACATCTCAATCTGGCTCCAACGTCCCTCCCCCACCAACAACACATTATTAACCAGAAGACTGACACGCATCATTCAAATTAAGAGCTATCCATCCAGACACCATGAAAATGCAAGGAACGGATGGGGAGAAAATATTTGCAAAATACATAACAAAGTGCTCATATCCAGAACATACAAAGAATCTGCTACAAATCAGTAGGGGGAAAATACAAACAAACAAACCTGATACTTTAAAAAAAAAAAAAAAATCGGCAAAACTAAAAACAAAAATAAAATTGGGCAAAAGTTTTGAACAGGTGTTTCACAAAAATGGAATATCCAAGTATCCTTCTTACATATGAAAAGGTGTGCAACCTCCTTATTAACGAGGGAAATGTGATCAGAACCACAATCAAACATGACCAAGAATGCACTGGAATGGCTACAACGAGGGGACAGCATCAGGTGTTGGCTAGGATTTGGAACAAGCAGAACTCTTCACACACTCCTGCTTAGAGACAGTTTGGTGTCTCCTTCTGATCTAATCCACTTTCTGATCCGCATCAACTTCTATGCAGATACCCAACAGAAACGCACAGGTTTTCATAAAATATATATGGTGGAAAGGAAGAAACCACAAGTATACCCCCAACGATGGAAGAACTACAGACGCGCTGCACTGTGCAGTGCCAGAAGCCAGACATGGCAGAACCTTCCATCTAATTCCATGTAGAAGTTCAAAAATAGGTGAGATGCTGATGGAAGACGGGATAGTGGTTAGCCCCGGGAGGGGGGTTGGGTAGCGATGTTGGGAAGGGACCTCTGTTCTCCTTCTTGTCCCAGGCAGTGGTTACACACATGTCTTTGCTTTGTGATGATTCACTGAGCTCCCCATCTGGCTTCTCTGGCACGTGTGTTATATCTCAATAAAAACATTATTCTGTAAAGCAAAGCAGTGTAACCAAAGGCGGTGAGGTGGTTAGCAGGTGCTTATCTTTGGTCTTCCATTTGTGGAGTGTGAAAATTTAGCCAAGTGTTTTCCCTCCTTGAGCCTCCTGTTTCGAATCTAGGAGATGGGGATGACGGCTCCCAGCTGGAAAGGGTTTCGTGCTTACTGTGCCCTACTACATTCCAGGCACCATTTTGAGAGCTTTCATCACCTTTAATAGACCACATTCTTTTACCAGCCCTGTGAGGAAGGTGCTACCAGCCCCAGTTGGTCTTCCGAGGTCCTTGGACCAGCTCAAATTCAAAATCAGAAGCTTTCTGGTTCGAGAAAGGTGAGGTCACATCACACCTGTCAGGAAGGCTATTCTTTTTTTTTTTTTAATATTTTATTTATTTGACAGAGATCACAAGTAGGCAGAGAGGCAGGCAAAGAGAGGGAGGGAGAGGAGGAAGCAGGCTCCCCACATAGCAGAGAGCCCGATGCGGGACTCGATCCCAGGACCCTGAGATCATGACCCGAGCGGAAGGCAGAGGCTTAACCCACTGAACCACCCAGGCGCCCAGGAAGGCTATTATAAGCCTAACAAAGGAGGCGCCTGGGTGGCTCAGTGGGTTAAAGCCTCTGCCTTAAGCTCAGGTCATGATCCCAGGGTCCTGGGATCGAGCCCCGCATCGGGCTCTCTGCTTGGCGGGGAGCCTGCTTCCCCCCCCTCTCTCTGCCTGCCTCTCTGCCTACTTGTGATCTCTCTCTCTCTCAAATAAATAAATAAAATCTTTAAAAAAAAAAAAAGCTAACAAAGAACAGGTGCTGGTGGGGATGTGGAGAAGCTGGAGCCCTTGTGCCCCATTGGGGGAAAATGCAAACTGGTGGAGCCGCTGTGGAAAACAGCATGGAGGTTCCTCTAAAAAATTAAAATAGAACTACCCCGGATCCTGCAATTCCACTTCCGAGTGTTTAACCAAAAGAATTGAAATCAGGATCTTGGAAAGATATGAGCATCCCCCGTGTTTCCTGTAGCACCATTCCCAGCAGCCAAGGTGTAGAAACGACCTAATGTCCACCAGGAGGTGAATGGATAACGGGACATGGTGCGCGCACACATACCCATGCACGCGCGCGCACATGTGCGGGAATATTACATGGCCTTACCGAAGAAGGGGATTCTGCGACGGGTAACCGGCCGAATGAACGTGGGGGGCATCACGTTAAGGGAGATAAGTTGGTCACAGAAGGACAAACACTGCAGGGTCCCACTCACACGAGGCGTCGAGAAAAGGCAACCCCATGGATGCAGAGAGCTGCATGGGGCCGGCGGAGGGGGGATTCGGGGAGCTGCCGTCCAAGGGGCGCGAAGTTGTAGTTAGGCAAGGTGAATGCCTCCCAGAGATCTGCCGTCACCAGCCCTGCCTGGTGCACAAGAGCAGAGCTCGTGGGAGGCGTTACCGAATAAAATTTAATGAGAATGGGATGTGACGTGTGCATGCATCTGAGGGGACATGGTCACGACCTGTGGGGGTCTAAGGGGACACGATCCTGACCTGAGGAGTCTGAGGGGACACGGTCCTGGACTTTGGGGTCTAAGGGTGCACTCCTGCCCTGGGAGTCCTAGTGGACACAGCCTGGGTTTGGGAGTCCGCAGGGACATGGTCCCACCCTGAGGTCCAGAGCCACCCCCTCCCCCAGCTTGAAGCCCAGGAGGGGAGGCCCCAGGATGCTCACGCTGCTCTCAGGCCTGCTGAAAGGGATCTGCAGCCGCTCCATGGCCTCGATCATGGCCCGCATGGAGACAAAGATGTTCTGGTAGACGAGGGGCCGGAAGCCCTTGCGGTCGTCCTCCGAGTAGCCCGCCCCGTGGATGATCCGCATCTGCTTGATGAACGTGCTCTTCCCACTCTCGCCGGGCCCTGGGGAGGCAGACGGGCAGCTCAGCCCTGGGGTCCCGCCGCGCCTCACCCCCATGCCTTCACGGCCCCAATCCTGGCTTGGCCAGGGCCATGCTCTGTGACCCGGGACCATTGCCTTCACCTTCCGGGCCTCAGTTTCCCCCGCTGTAAGATGGGGGTTTGCAAGAGACCCTGCCCGCCAGCTCCCAGGAAAGGACCTCACTGTGAGGGGATCCCGGGGTGGGGGGGGCAGCAAACTATCCTGCGGGCCGTCTGTTTCTGCGTGGTCGGCTTTGAAACCTCAGATGCTTTTTACGGTTGTAGTTTTTAAATTTTTAAATGATGGAAAGGAATTTTTTTGAAAAAGGCTATTTTGTCACATACAGAAATGATGTGAAATTCGTGGGTCAGTGTCCACAAATAAAGTTTTATTGGCACACAGTCGTGCCCATGTGCATACAAAGGATCTATGTGGCTGTGTCCTCGATACAGGTAGATGGGCCGTCTGGCCCCTGGGACTGAGAATATTTACTATCTGCTTTTGCGCACAAAAATTCACGGAACACTGGCTTACATGATGCCTAGAAAGTGCTACGTCAGCTAGGGTTCACTGTTAGCAGCGGTCCTAGCCTTGACCACAGTAAAAATTACTATTATTATTATTTGCTGTAATTCTGGGTGGAGAAACTTTAATGAAGGAAGTAGAATAGAATAAATAGTGTTTAGCTGACTCCAGCTGAGTGTCAGAGAAGGCCTCTCAGGGGAGGTAATTTGTAGAATTGAGATCTGAAATCTGGGAAGCTTGCTCTTATGCCAAAGTGTGGAGGAAAGGCACAGAGGGCACAGCCCGTGCAAAGGCCCTGGGGCAGAATCAGACCTGGTATTTTGGAGGAACAGAGAAGAGGCCATTTGGCTTGGGCAGAATGGGGGAGGGAGAAAGAAGGAGAGGGGGAGGGCAGGGAGGGAAGGGGACTGGTGGTGCAGGGCCTAAGGGACCAGGAGAGGACTTGGACTTTGACCCCAGGGAGGTGGAAGCCCTGGAGGGTGGTGGGGAGTGGAACACCTGACCCAGGTCCTCACAGGTATCCTCTGGCGGCTACTGTAGCAAGGACAGACTGTGGCGGGTAAGGGCAGGCTGGACCCAGGTGGAGAGAAGGGGACATTTGAGAGCTATTCAGGGGACAGACTCAACAAGACCTTGCTGAGGGATCAGAGGGGTCCTTGCAGGGCCAACTACACAATTTACGGGCCAAGTGGGAAATGAGGCCCTTATGAGCCCAGGGTGCTGTGGGCCCACCCTGGCCCCACACCCAGGAAGCCAGCCCTGGGCTTGCGACAGTATCACTAGGATCTCCAACAGCCTGGGCTGGAAAGTCAGAGACCAAGGCTCAGCCCCGCCGCTGTCCAAGCTCTGGACCCTCCCTCCCGGTGTGCCTCTGTTTCTTCTTTTGTCCAGTGAGTGTGACAGCCAGAGGCAGGGCATGTGGTACCAGGAGGTCCCGCCAACACCTTCCTGCCCTGCCCACCTCCTGGGGGACACTGGCGATGGGTCCTTCCAGGGACAGGATGGCGGACTGGCAGGAGGAACAGGAAGCAGCGGAGAAGGAAGAGGTGGTCTGGTCGGAGCCCAGAAAGAGGAAACAGGGCAGAGGGAGCAGAGGGAGGTGGGTGGGGGGGAGAAAAGGAGGTGTTGCCTTGCATCAGCCCCCCAGAAGCTCTGTACCCCCACATATCTGAGGGCAACAAGGGCAGGCCGGGTGAAACCAGTATTTGTTAAGTCCACAGGACTCAAGGTCCAAGAGAAAGACGAGCTTTTCTCTTGCCCTGAGGGACATCAGCAGGGAAAGGGGAGAGCAGCGGGGCTGTGAGTCAGGTGTGCAGGCTGGGCTGGTGCAAGCTTCCGCCATCACCTGCTCCCGGTCCTCACTGCTTGGTGGGGGGACCCAAGCCCGTCAAGTATTTAGGGGTAAAAAGCCGTCAGGCCTGCAACTTACTTGCAAGCAGTTCCGGGGGAGACATGAGTATGTATTATTAAATACGCGAATACATAATAAAACAAATTGTAGATATAATAATGCATTATCTAAATGATGACTATACACACAAATCTGGTTACACAGAGTGTGTGCACAGAGAGAGGGAGGGAGACAGAGGGAGGACCGAGGCAATACGGTAAAAGGCCAACATTTGCAGAAGAATCGGGCGCCCCTTTTCCGCGAGGTTTGAAAGTGTCTCAAATTGAAAAGCGAAGGGGGTGGAAAGCTTTCGCGCAGCGTGAGGTGCTGGAGGGGACAGGGGAGCAGGAAAACGGCCCCATGGGAAAACCGGTGACGTTCTCGGCCGTGACAAGCGGGCTGCCCTCTCCACTACGCGAGCGCGAGGGGAAGCCGTTTAGGAGTCGACAGAAACTCTCTGCACTACCTTTGCCATTTTTCTGTACCTCTAAAATCATTCCGAAATAAGACGTTTCCCCCCGAGCACCCGAACAGCCCACGCCGCGGGTCCACGGGCTGAAACTGTCCAGTGCGGAGCCGCACGTGTCTGAGATCACGGAATGTCTTGGGCTCTAGGAGGGGAGGCGTCCAGCTCAGCGAACGTCCCTGCGGGGCAGCCTGCGAGTATGGCAGCCCTGAGCCCAGCACACACCGTCGCACCAGAGCCTCCCCTGACCGGAGGACGGCTCTTGGCTCACTCTTCGTGTGGGGAAACTGAGTCCCAGGTGGGCTTGCTGTGGGGCATGCAGCAGATGAGTGGCCGAGCTGGGATGCAAACCTCACTCCGTCTGAGCCCAGAGCTCCTGGGTTTTAAGGAGGACACCGGGAGGTTCTCTATCACGATAATCACGGCGAGCGTGATTAACGCTCAGCATCTGCCCGGCCCTGGGCCGGAGCCACCTGTGCCTGTCCTCAGTCAGTCCTCCCACGACCTCACTGGCTTACCATCTGCAGAAGACGGCCAAGGGTCAGAGAGGTGAGGTGATTTTCCTAGGGCCACACAGCCAGCAGCAGACTCAAGCCCTTACAGCTCTGAAACCAACAAAATGGGATGTGGCCGCCAGCCGGGTGAGGCATCACCCAGGTATCACACGACGTCGTCAGAGTCTCAGGTGACGTCATCCGGCTTGGGGGGCCTCGGTCTCCCCCGGGAGTGCGGAGAGCAATCCCAGGCCCCCCAGAGCAACAGCTAACTTGATGTTTCTCTTTTCTCCTCTGAGTTGTTAAAGGAAAAAAAAAAAACCCCAGTCACCACCACACCACGGATCCTGTGACTCGTGAATGGGTCACAGGCCGAAGGCTGAAAACTCCAGCGGGTAGAAACCCCTATTTGCAGCCCAGGACCATCCTGAAGCCACGAAGGGTGCTGGGACTGCTCAGCCCCAGGCTCCCGGGCAGCTTCGGGAAAGGCCCCCGGTGGGGCGGGGGACCTACAGGGACAGCTCTGCCCACCTGGCGGGCGAGAAGGGAAGTGGCTGCTTCCTTCTGGGGACGGATGAGGAAGTGGAACCTCGCAGACACCGGGAAGAGCTGTGCCAACCCTGGGCATCACGAGACACCCGTGCGGCTCCTTCCCTGGGGGGTGGCAGCTCCAGGAAACGGGGCCTCAGGGGGCTCGGGGAGCCAGGCCTGGGCGGCTGGAGGGCCGGCGGCTCAGCTCAGGCTCAGGCTGGCTGCCGATCCCAGACCAATCCTGTCACCTCCCTGGGCCTCGGTTTCCCCATCTGTCACAGAGGAATCGGGGCTTTTCTCTCCAGGGGGCACATTTGCAGGGAGGTCAAATGCATGGGCTTTGGACCCAGAATTCTAGGTTCTGATCCGGGCTGCGTAACCTTGGGCTCATCGCGTCACCTCTCTGAGCCTCAGTTTCCCCATCTTATCTACCTCCGGCGCTGCGGACAGAGCCAGCTCCTCCGATGGCTTCGCTCTGATGCGTCCCACTCCCCAACACGCCAATGGCTTCCTGTCAGGGACAGGCTCCTGGCCCCTCAGCCTGCTTCCTCAAAAAAATCAACCACCTCCAGGAAAAAATAACTTTTGGATTCAATTCCTGTTTTCAAGAAGGGAAGGTGGTGTGGAGGCTGCCCTCAGGGCTGGGGATGGGGGGTGGTCAGGATCACAGACCACAGGGCCACCAGCAGCACATGGGACGTGGACAACCTCCCCTCCCCCCACCTGACACCAGCAGAAGGGGGTTCCTGAGTGGGGCTGCCTGGGCAGCGGTCTGAGCTGTGTGGGGGCGGGGACCTCCCCTCCCCAGCTCTGGCACAGCTCCGGGGAACATTGCCCTGAAACAGGACTCACTCATTCCCTTATTCATTTATAAAGTTTGCTCTGGGCATCCGCTGTCAGGGTCACCATGCTCCTGAGCCGGAAGCTGGGGACCTGGGAATGAACGAGAGAGACACGGTCCCCACCTTCGTGCTGTTTGCTGTGTCCCTGGCGAGACAGACCAGTCTAAGAGAGGGTCAGTGAGTGAGTTCTGGGAAGAAAGATCACATGGATCAAGTGGAGGAAAGAGAAGGGTGGGGGGCCTTTGCAGCTGGCGAGTCCAGGAAGACTTCCCCGAGGAGGCGACACATGGGCCATGCTGCCTGGAGTGAGAGCACCAGCCGTGCAGAGGTGTTCTGCTCCTAGAAGAACAGCATGTGCAAAGGCCCTGAGGTTCGGGTATGTGAACTTGAGGTGTGCAAGGAAAAGCTCACCGACACTGATAAGCCCGAGCCTGATGGATGGAGGAAAAGCAGGCAGACAGCACCAAAGAGAGGGCACCGTCCCAAATGCTCGGGGCCTGGAAAGGATGATGACGGGCTTGGTGGGCAACTGAGCGTGCGTAACTTCGACAGCTTCGAAGAAACGGGCAAGTGCTTGGAAAGGCACCGACAACCAAAACTCACTCGAGAAGAAATAGCCCAGCTAGCCCTAATCATATTATTATTAAAAGGTAATCAATCACACATCACGTACCATACCTACTATTACTGTAACAGCCTACCCGGCTGAAGAAATCCGAGACAGCTATTAAAGCAATTAAATTCCTAATTAAAAGCTTCCAGGCTCAGAGAGCCTCATTGGTGATTTTACCAAAGTTGAGGGAAAACAAAATAGTCCATGAAAAAAAGCAAAGAACCCAAGTGGCCGCCCAAGGGTTACAGGAGGGAGAAGCAGGAGCTGGGGTCCGAGAGGCCACGGGCCGGAGGCAGCACCTGGGCGGCCGTCCCCGTGCCAGCTGCCTTGGAAAACTAAATTGTCCTTTACCAGAACTACGTATAAGACTAGACTGAGACGGGTCCAGAAGCAGGTGCGATCCCAGGGGTCCCATGTCTCTACTCCTCGGGCCCCGCCCGCTGACCAGGGAAGAGCGAGGCCACCGCACAGATGGCCAGCCTCCTGGCCCAGGGCCGGCCGGCCAGCCCCCCGGGACTCCGGGACACCCCACACCTGCCCAGCCCACCCCCCCTCTCGTCCCTGCGGGGCTCAGGATGTCCCGTGCAGGGTAAGGCCTGGGGGGAGTGGACACGTGAGCTGGACAAGACCTCGAGCTTTCCTGGGCCGCCCTTCCAACCCACCAGCCCTGTCACTCCTCCCTTCTACCCTGTTTTCTTCTCCTCCTCGCTCTTCTTCTGCCGGAAATTATTTTATCTGTTTGTTGGTGTATGGGCTAACATGTCTTCCCCGTGGCAAGAGATGAGGCCCACGGCGGCTGGGACGTCGCCCCTGCCCGTGGCTGCTGCTCCCCAAGAGTCACTCACCCTCTCTTGAATGAATGAATGAATGTCAGGGAGTCAGAGCCCACCGGCAATGCTGGGCCCAGGGCACTCTGCGGAGAGTCAAGCCCTCTGTGGGGCGGGCCCGTGGCCGGGGAGAGGGCGGGAGGGCCTGGGCGGGCTGCAGAGCTGAGCTCATGGCTCCCTTCCCCCGAGGCCGCCGCAGCCGGAGCCGGTAGGGCGGGCTGGGCCTGCTGCCCCGGGGGCCACCTCCACTCTGGCACCTGCCCCTCGAGGTGGCCGGACCTGGATGTCTCTGTGCCTCAGTCTCCTCACCCAGAAATGGGCTCCCAGACTCTCCCGGCCTGGTGGGGGTTCTGGTCCGGGCCGTGTCCCCGTCCCGATCCCGGTCCCCGGCCCGGTCCCGGCCCCCGCCCTGCTCACCCAGCAGCAGTAGCTTCAGCTCCCCACGGTCCCGTTTCTTCTGCTCCAGGAGGATCCTGTTGATCTCCTGGTCGATGCGGGCGGCCGCCTTCTCGTCCTCCGTCAGGCACCACGGGCAGCAGCGCCAGGTCAGCGAGCGGGCCATGGTGGGGGTCTCAGCGGGCACGAGGCCGCATGGCCCCGGCCCCCCGGGGAGGGCACCCCGCCCGGCCGGCCCTGGAGAGGGCTCCTGGCAGTGGCCCGCGGTGCGGGGAGGGGACCGCACTCTTCTGGGGGGGGTCACCCCCAGGGACCCTTGACGTCCCGGCCTCGGGCACCAGGCGCCCCGCGCAGCGAGGCCTGAGTGCCCGGCACAGGCGGGTGGGGGCAGGAGGAGGAGCCCGAGAAGGTGTGCAGGCTCAGGGCTCCCCGCCCATCTCCAGGCCTGCCTGCCTGCCCGGCCCTGCCAAACTGGTTGAGGGTGGGTGCCCCTGGGGAGGGCGGGCTGCCTGCGAGGAAAGGCCCAGACCACAGTCTGCCTCCCGCAGCGCCCGCTGGGTCCTCCTTCCTCATTCTGGAGAAGGGGTGGACTCCATCCTCCCCGGGGCCTCTGACGCCGCCTCCAGGCTGGCCTCGGGCCCACCCCTTCTTCCCCTCCTCCGAGCCAATTAGGAGAGATCATCAGAACGCCAATAACGATCTTTTTTGAAAAGCAGTGAAGGCCGGGGGCTCCCATGTACGGGGGTTCCTGTTACCCGCCATGTGCGGATGAGCAAACGGAGGCGCGGGGTCAGGAAGTGACTTGCTGGGGCAGCCCCTGTGGCAGCGGCGGAGGGACGACCGGGCCTGGGAGTTGGTGAGGCCCCAGGCTCTAGACGCTGACCAAGCAGCCCTGGGGAGGGGCCCTTCCTTCTTCCTGCGGACATTTATTGAGCGCCTACTGTGTGCCAGGCACCGTTGTATGCACGACAGGGAACAAAAGGAAAAAATCTGCGGACTCCCCAGCTCACATCCTAGACAGAGGCCCAGATGAAACCCCGTTCTCAGACATATTCCAGCCAGTCGGATGGTGATAGGCTCTGAACAAGAAATAAAGCAGAGCAGGCAGGGGGCAGGGGATGTTGGGGTGCTGGGGCTGGGGGCTTTTAATAGGGGGTCAAGGAAGGTCACATTGACTGGATGACCCGCGGCACTAGGAGAAGGAGCTGGACAGGCAGCCTGGGCACAGGGGGACCTTGGGAGTCTAAACCGTGCAGGCAGAGTTCAGGGAGTCTCCTGACAAGGTCACGGGGCGACTAGAAGCAGGACAGTGGGGAGGGGGGAGTACACAGCTGCTTCCTGGACGGACACTCACAGCAAAAGGGGAGGTCTTGGGTTGTCTCCAGTCCCAGAAATCTTTGCCCTGTTTGGGTGCAGAATCCCCTTTGAGAAGCTCTAGAAAGCTCTAGAAAATTCGTGAAAACCCCTGCCCCTGGAGATATCCGGAGCCTCTGGACACCTCTCAGATGGCAGTAGCGAGGCTGGGAGAGGGTGAGCCAAGTGCTTGGATCACACAGCAGCCGCCGACAGCCCTCCCCCCACGCCTGGCCGGCGATCATGCGGTTTTCTGCTGTTGATTCATAACGAATGGCAGATGGGAAGTTCGATAGGGGCCCCCCAATGGGTCACCGGGGGGCTAGGCGCTGCCTGCTCCCCCGCCCTCCCGCCCACAACCGGATGGCTGTGAGGAGAGGTGCTCCCTGAGGCTGGAGGCCTGAGCAACTGATTTCCCAGTCTTGTGGCAGATGAAGAAAAGCAGAAATAAGTCTGAGCCAGGCAGAGCTGGGAGGGCCGCGGAACAGAAAGAACCAGCTTGGCAAAACTGGGAGGCCCGGCTGAGTCACGGACGCGGGAGCAGGAGCGGAGGCGAGTGCCAGGCGCAGGATACTGAGCGGCCCCTGGTCCCCCACTGGGTGTTTCCCAAAGGGACACCAGGCCCCCACACGCCACAACAGGACCAGGGTGTGGGGCCTTGGCTTACCATCCTCCGTGGCTCCCAGGGGCTTCAGAGGAAACGACCCAACTCCTCCAGCCCCTCTAGCCCCTCTGCCAGCCAGAGGCCGGGCCTCTGTGAATCTCTCCAGCTTGAAAAGAAACCTCCCTTCCGGTCCCTTAACACAGGCCAGCTGCTTCCTTTCCCCCGCGCCGGCAACCGGCCGCCGTTCAGGGCGTCTGTCACGTTCTGGTTCATTCGGGAATTGTGTGCATGTTTTTAAGACACACGCAGAACTCGCAATGCATAAAACATGAATGTACCATCTAATAAACTTGTGAAACCGACAGCCACGTGATCGGCACCCAGGAGAAGGTGGATGTCGTCAGCCCCAGGAGGGTGCCCAGATGTTCCTTCCTTCTGCCCAACGGCCCCCACGGCTCCGACTTCCATGGCACTCTGTGTCCAGGGAAGACTTTTTGGTAATAGGATTTCTCTTGTCCTTCATTTCTAAAACCGACATGGCACTGTATTCACTTTCTTGGGTGTGCGGTCCTAGGAGTGTTGACTAAGGTCAGAGTCATGGAAATTGTCACCTGCACAGTGGCCAGAATGTGGTTCCAGCCCCTGAAAATCTCCCTCCGGGTACCCCCTCCTGGGTCGTCAGACCCTCACCCTGGGCCCCAGCCCCCGGAAACCACTGATCTTCATTACCATGATGTTTAAAATATTTTTCAGGCTGTCGTATCAAGGCAAGCCTAGTCTTAGGTAGCTCTTCAGGTTGGGTTCTAACCCTTAGCGTTTGAGATTCCTAGCGTCTAGGACCCGTAGCTTCTGCAAGCCGGGCGTGGGGCACCGCCCAGTAAGGTTTACGCGCAGAAGACGGCGCAATGTCCCCGCGCGGAGTGATGAAAACGGCTACAACAAACACTGTGCTGTTTCTCCAGAATAAATCCCTCGAGGTGGGATTTGGAGGCCCGGGGTCTGCACCGCAC
>PISX010032934.1:0-15649 GCA_004024625.1 Mellivora capensis | reverse complement strand
GTGTATGTCCCCACGTATCAGGACTCGATTCGCCTCTCTCTTGTCTCTCTCACCCCCACTCAGGTCCAAGCCACCGTCGTCTCTCATTTCCACTCCTCAAGAGCTACCAAATGGGCTCTCTCTGCTTCATCTTTTGCCTCAGTCCATTCCCTGTCCTCAGAGTAGCCCAACTGACCCAGTTTAAAGTGAATATCACATTAGTTTGTTTCTTTGCTCAAAATCCATGGATGGCTTCTCATCTGACATGGAGTAAAAATCCAAATTTCCCATTTTGCCTACAAGGCGATGTGGTCCAAGGCGATGTGTACCCCTGTCCCCACCCTCTCCTCCCATCACTCTCTCCCTTGTGTACTTGAAGCTCTACACCCCTGCCTTCTTTATGGTTCTACCAGGACTTTGTCTTGGTCAGTTCCTTTGTCTGACACAGTCCACCCCAGAGGGTCACGTGGCTTGCTGCTTGCTGTTCAGGTCTCAGCTTCAATGTCTCAGCTTCAACCACTTGCTCAGATGCCTTTCCTGAGCACCCATCCAAAGGGATCTCCCCTGCCATTCTCTGTGACTCAGTTTCCTTTTCCTTCGAAGCACTCATCAGCTTTTGAAAAATTTTTTTTTAAAAGATTTTATTTATTTATTTGAGAGAGAGGCAGTGAGAGAGCATGAGCGAGGAGAAGGTCAGAGGGAGAAGCGGACTCCCCGTGGATCTGGGAGCCTGATGCGGGACTCGATCCCGGGTCTCCGGGATCATGACCTGAGCCGAAGGCAGTCGTCCAACCAACTGAGCCACCCAGGCGTCCCAGCTTTTGAAATTTTTGTATGCTTGCTTAATTTGTCTCCCTTCTACTATTCTATAAAATTAGGAATCTGGACTCTCTTGTTTTCCAGGATCTCCCATGCCCAGAGCAGTGCCCGACTCTTCAAAGCTATTTATGGACCACATAAGCAAACAAGGCTGGAACAGCAGGGTGAGGCTAGGTTTTGGTATACTTGGGTGCCATGGTGTGGAGTTTAGACTTGACTTGATAGTCCAGAGGAGGGGCACTGCTAGTCTTTGAGCCCAGGATGAACTCAATTAGAATGAAACTTTGGGAGTGTGAGCTACTGGCAGGATGAAAGATAATTTCGAAAGGAGATTCAAGGTAAGAGGCCAGTTAGGAAGCCAGACCTCAAGTACTAGGCTACTTGACTCTTTCTAAAATATCCAGTGGTCTTCTGGCTTCTTTCTTTAGGCTTGCGCATAAGTAATTGTTTTTGGATGCTCATATAATTATAATACTTTGGACATAAAACCATGAGAACATTGATCACTTTTATTTTTTTTAAAATTTTTAAAAAAGATTTTATTTATTTATTTGACATAGAGAGAGAGACATCACAAGTAGGCAGCAAGGCAGGCAGAGAGAGAGGGGAAAACAGGCTTCCTGCTGAGCAGAGAGTCCGATGCAGGGCTCGATCCCAGGACCCCAAGACCATGACCTGAGCCGAAGGCAGAGGCTTAACCACTGAGCCACCCAGGCGCCCCCATTTATCACTTTTAAATGTCCTTTTTTCCCTCCTCCCTTCTCTGCATTGTTACCCTGTGAACTCATAGAGGCTGGGGGCCCCTGTCTTGTGTCACTCTTGATCTCAGAGTCTGGTACCACGGGAGGCATGGAGCAAACATTTCATGTGCATCTGAAGAATGAATAGATGTAGGAAATGAACACTTTTAGGTGTTTTCAGAAGGTATTATCCTGAGTCATTTCAGGTTGGCCTGAAGGCAAAAAGCCTTTCTCCTATAGAAACCTAGAAATGAAGCCCTTAATGACCTAAGGAGGCTGAGGTAGAGTCAAAGGATGATGATGAGAAGATGGTGAGATTTTATTCTGGTTTCTTCTCTAGGCTTTGACCTATGATTGCAGTTTTTCAGGTCATAAATGAAGAAGAGACATTTAGATCATTTCCAGGAGTACTGAGAAGATATCTGTGGTCATCATTCAGTATGTTTTATTTGGGGGAATGAGAAATCCTGTTTTCAGTTCATTTGTTGTTGCTAAGCTCTGAAGATTGCCAATTAGCCCCTGCCCTCTCCAATGCCTCGGTACATTTTTAAAATTCGTGGTCCTTGAAAAAACAAAGCAAACAACCCTATTATTTTTCTGCACTTTTGTGTCTTTATTATAGCACTTATTCTAGCCTGCCTTATAGTTATTAGTTGGTGTTTTTTTTCCCTTCTGTGCTAGATTGGGAACTCTGTCCGGCAGGCATGTGCTCATTCATCTCTTACCGTGGTGCCAGGTACACGGAAGAAACTTAATTGATGCAGGTTGTGTTGTAATTGTGACTTAAGACACAGAGAAGGCACTGTTTTGTTTCTTCCTGTTTCCTCGGGAGCTAAGAGTTAGTGCCATATTTTTCCATCTTTCTGTTTGAACTGAAAACATTTGTACATTGCCTTCAGGTGATTCATGAAGATTATCTATGTATCATCTATCCATCTACCAGTCAGTCATCTGTCTAGTCTAAAAATACAGCTGTCTCTCCTGCAACAAACTGCTCTTTAGAAACAGGGCAGTATTTTTGGGATAAGACTTCCATTGGTGTCTTCTGTATTTTTGCATTACTTGCTACCCTTAGGGATGTGGGGGAAGGGGTGTTTCCTGACTCACTGTCCATGAAGACTTCCATGGAGTTTTTCTTAAGAAGGGACTGTGGGGGGAGTAGAGGCTAGAATCAGACCTTAAAGTGATTCTTCCTTCAAGAGTATGTAGTGTCAGTGGCCTTGGGTTAAACTCGAGTTGTACAGTTGTTTTTAGCCTGGGCATAGGGATTCAGAACTCCCCAGAAGATCTTGATTCTGAATCTTGAGAAGGTCTTGGAAAGCCCATTGGGGACACACCCCTGGCACATTTATTCCCAAGGTCTGGTCATCTCCGTCAGAGCTTGGTCAGGCAGGGCCCCTTTTGCTCTCTTTCATTCAAGAGGAAAGTAGCAAACTGGGAATGGAAAGACTGCCTTCCAAAGGGTAGCTTAGAAGGACCTGTGGAAATGGAGGCAGCTGCTGTTGGCCAAAGGTGGTCTTGGCTGCCTGCCTGTCCTCATGCCGGAAGTCAGGATTTAGTCCGTACCTCCAGAGAAACATCCAGGTTTCTTTCTTCCATGAATCCCGGTTTCTTTCCGGGATTTGATTTTAAGTGTACGTTTCACAGAGCTAAGTAAAAAAAAAGTCACAGTGTTGGTGTGTGGCTCGCGCCAGGGGGCGAGAGAGTTGGAATGTTAGGGAAATGCATCCGAGGGATTCCTGGACACAGACGGTACACTTAAAAGATTCCCAGAGGTGGTGCCAGCAGTTAAAAGAAATCCCTGTGAGCCAGCCTCAAGCCAGAGATCTTCAAAGGATAGCTCAGGAAAGAGATCTTTCAAACAGCCGTCCTGATGGTTATTGATACCCAGAGAAAGCCAGGGTGCCAGATCGTAACCAGCCACAGAGTGGAGTATTACACAGAACAGTACCTTCAAGAATGAACCCGTTTCTGGGGGCGCCTGGGTGGCTCAGTGGGTTAAAGCCTCTGCCTTCAGCTCGGGTCGTGATCCCAGGGTCCTGGGATTGAGCCCCTCGTCGGGCTTTCTGCTCAGTGGGAAGCCTGCTTCCTCCTCTCTCTCTGCCTGCCTCTCTGCCTACTTGTGATCTCTGTCTGTCAAATAAATGGAAAAAATCTTTAAAAAAAAAAAGAATGAACCCATTTCTGATTCTCTCTAGATGAATGAATATAAAGGATTTTGAAGTAAGTGGTCCTATCAATGACAGAGAAAATGATTCCTATCAAATGATTTAAATCAGTTTTGGAGATGGGAAAGTGGTTACTCGTTCCGGGCTTTACAGGCTGAGCGTCCACAACATGCACCTGGTTGTGATTTCTCGGTTTCTAGGTTATTTGCTAACTTGGGTCACTGAAGGCCAGGGTGCTGGCCATGAAGCTCCAGTTGTGGAGGGAAAAACCGACAATTTATTCTTCTCATCAATGGAGCCCCCCTAGCCCCCGCCCCCCAGAGGCTGGGAGAAGTTTTAGGAACAGCTCTGCACAGAGACATATGGCCATACCCCTATGACTAGAGCTTCCTGGAAGGGCTGGAAAGCTCCTGGGATGGACTACCAGGCAGCCTTGAGAATTGCCCCAGAAGATGGTTGTAGGATCGTGGTTATGGGTTTAGAGGGTGGATGGCCTCAGTGTGAGCCCAGCGCCAACATTCACTAGCTCTGTGACTTGGATGCATAATTCATGGTTTTGGGCCTTGAATTCTTTGCCTGTCCAGTGGCATTGATAAGGGTACGTCCTGCATAGGCTTTTTCTGGGAGGGGCGTGTGGAGATAAACAGCATTAAATATTATCACAGAGCAGGTGTCCACACACTAGCTTGTGGGCCAGATCCAGCCTGCCACCTGTTTTTGTAAATAAAATTTTATTGGAACTCAGCCATACCCCTTCGTTTCATGTCATCTGTGGCTGCCTTCCCTCCACAATGGCAGAGCTGAGGAATCATGATGGGCACCCTATATCCCACAAAGCCTAACGTATTTATTCTCTGACTCTTTACAAAGCTGTTTCCCTGGCTTCTGGTAGGGGCTTCCAAAGGCAAGCATACAAACCAGGAGGGACAAAGCCACTAAACAAACGAGAAAGGGAATTTGCCGTCTCTTAGAGCTGGCAGATAAGAAGACTGGGGGACATATGTGGGGTGGTGGGGTTTGGCTCACAGCCCGCATTTTTCCTAAATCCACGGGTCAGCTATAGTAAGAATATAGCCCTGCTGTGTGTTGTCCATTGCAGCACAGAGCTGGTGCATTACGCTGTCCGTCAGCGCACCAGGCTCTCCTCGTGGGACAAGGGAGTGGACGGCTCCAGGCCTTCCGTGTTGTCTTCGGGCTCCCTCCCTGTCTTTCCCTGACTATGGAAAACCATTGTGCATTGGGATCTTCCCCAGCAGAGTGGCAGGGAGGGAGATGCCAGAGCAGGAGAGATGGGATGGCAGTTTTGTTTGATGGGAGGGCATTTTTGTTTATTGTGTTTGAGTTAGCTTATGTCTGCGAACACCCCTCCAGCAGAAGGGAATCTGCAGCCTCCTGAAAATCAGTGTGGTTTCTGTGAATCACAGACTTGGGCTTACTCAGGAGAAGGCTCAGGAAATGCTTGGACTCTGAAGCTGTTTTGCTGTTGGAGGCTTAATTAGCTGTTGCTGAACCAGCATTTACAAGGTATGTACTATGCCTCAGGCCCTGGTCATGTCTTTCTGAGCATATGTCATCAATCCCTATGACAAACATATAGCACAGGGGGCTGTCAGAGAGCACAAATGGGGGAGAGGCAGGCAGAGGGAGAAGCAGGCTCCCCACCAAGCCGGGAATTCTGATGCAGGACTCGATCCCAGGACCCTGAGATCATGACCTGAGCTGAAGGCAGAGGCTTAACTGACTGAGCCACCCAGGTGTCTCTATTCCTATATATTTTTAAAAGATTTATTTATTTACTTATTTGAAAGGAGAGAAGAGAAAGAAAGTGCATGAGTGGTGGGGTGGGGGGAGAAGGGCAGAGGGAGAAGCAGCCGTCCCTCTGAGCAGGGAGCCCGATGTGTGGTGATCCTAGGACCCAAACATTCATGACCTGAGCTGAAGGCTGGTGCCCAACAGACTGAGCCACCCAGGTGCCCTTATTCCTATTTTAAAGATGATGAGTAACAGAGTATGTTAAGTAACTTGCCCATTATTACAGAGCTGGAATGTGGTAGATGGGGGTTTGAATGTGTTAATGTAAACTCTAGGGATGGCATCCTTTGAATGGCACTTTTTATATATTCTTGCTGCTTCTCTGACACTGGGCCTGCCACGGTGGGGAGAGGCAGTCTTTTTTTTCTTCTTTCGGGAAGAAAGCAGAATTTACATTTATATTAACTATAATTTCATTCTCTGTGACTCAGCACAGAGAACCTTTCCGTGTCTTCTTACAGGATGAGGCTGCTCATCCTTCAAATGCTGCACAAGGAAGAAGCAACTAGTAATATTAATAATGCTTACCTTCTGGTTTACAAGGCCCTTCTCCATATAATTTACCCCAAGAGACCAGGATGCTCAAAGACAGGATGAGATTAGTTTCTAGGGAAGGAAGTTGTGTAACTGAATCTGAATTATAACTTGAAAATAACAAATCCAGATGGAATTATCTTTGAAACTGTCTTTAATATGATTGGAAATGAAATGATCTTGGGGCGCCTGGGTGGCTCAGTTGGTTAAGCCTCTGACTTCGGCTCAGGTCATGATTGCATGGTCCTGGGATTGAGCCCTGCGTCGGGCTCCCTGCTCAGTGGGGTAACATCTTACATAGCTAAAATAATACTATAATATCAAAACCAGGAAATCGACATTGGTGCAGTCTGCAAGGCTTATGCACATTTCGCTATGATGAGTTTTACATACACTCATTTTTGTGTTTGTATAGTTCTGTGCAGTTTTATCACACGGGTACATTTGTTTAACCACCAAAATAATCAAGATACGAAATCACGCCATCACCCCTAGGATCCCTTGTGTTACCCTTAGAGCCACCCCCACGACCTGCCCAGCCATCATCCCTAACCCTTGACAATCACTCCTCTCTTCTCTATAATATTGTCATTTTAAAAGTGTTATGTAAATTTGATCATATAGTATTTAGCCCTTTGAAACTGATCTTTTTCACTCATCATAATGCCCTTGAGATCCATTAAGGTTGTTACACATGTGACTAGTTCATTCCTTTTTATTGCTGTGTAGTATTTCCATGATGAAGATACATCACTGTGTGACCATGCATCTGTTTAAGAACATTTTTGTTGTTTCTAGTTTTTGACTATTCCAAATAAAGCTTCTACGAACATTTGTGTCTAATTTTTTTCTTTTGATGTATGTTTTCATTTCTCTGGGATAAATGCTTAAGAGTTTGGTCATAGAGTCAGAAATGCATAGTATATAAGAAATTGCTGAACTATTTTCAGAGTGGTTGAGCCATTTTACAATCCCACCAGCAATGCGTGAGTGATCCCATTTTTCTGCACCTTCACCAGCATTGGGTATTATCACTGTTTTTCGTTTTAACAGTTCTGATAGATTTTTAGAGATCTGTTATTCTGGTTTTAATTTGTATCTCCCTAATGGCTAATAATATTGGACATGTTTTGATGTACTTATTTGCATCTGTATGTCCTTCTCAGTCTATTTATGTGCTATGACCATTTTCCTATTGCATTATTTATTGTTGAGTTTTGAGAGTTCTTTATACTGGATATAAAGTCTTTATTGGTTATATAGTTTGCAAACATTTTTTCCCACTCTGTAGCTTATCTCATCATCTTCCTTAAAGGCTCCTCCCCTCAAGTGTTTTTTCCCCTCCCCGAGTAAGTTTTTAATTTTAATAAGATTCAGTTTGCCAGTTTTTCCTTTGATGGATTATGCTTTTGGTGTCAAATGAAATGATATTTACAGGAGAATGGGAGTTGACTGGGGTTAATGGTCGGGAACCATTATGGCAGGAACCACCATAATGGCAGGAACATGGGGGTTAACCACAAAACACTAAAAGGCTAAGTGTCCCTTTCACTTTCCCTGCAAGAAGTGTGGTCTTATGCCTTGTTTTAGCATCAGGCTATAGGGGAGGGGAGTGCACGTGGATCCCTGGGCATGCCTTGAGGGTACAGTAAAGGAGATGGGGGCGAGGTGGGGTGTCAGTCACATGGGCACAGAATAAAACCCTCAGGAGTCAAGAGCTATCTCTGAGAATTAACGGACTGCTTTCTTCCAGCCTATTCAAATAATCCAGCTCATTTCATGTGAGATAAATTACAGGACCTTGCCACCCTGGCTCCCCGGGGATGACATTTCCATGATTCATAGCACTCACCCCCTGGGAACCTGAGGTGGGGACAGGGCCTGCCTCACTGACTGATGACTTGTGGTACGCTGACCTCGCCACAAGGCTGCTGCTCAAGGAACAGGGTGGGGGGTGAATTTGAATAAAGGCACCGCCCACACGACAGGCTGGGAGTGTGCCACTGAAGAGGGGCACTCTTCAGGACCCCTGTCAGGTTAAACCCCATCACCACTGTTGGGCATTCCGAGGGCCCTGCCGTGATTTAAACAAATGCCCCCAACGGCCCGAGCCTCGCTTCGTTGTGCTTCGCCTTTGTTATCATTGGTAATTCCGTTGTGTAGGTCTTGATGCCGTCGGGTTGTTTGCGAGAGAACAGCTGGGTAAGCTAGAGATGATGTGGTCTGCCAGAAATGGAGTCTAGAACATGATCTTGCGTGGACAGAGGATTCTACGGGGGGCGGGTCGGGTCGTGTGTATCTGGTCCTTTGAACAGTGGAGATTCATGGGAATTGACCATAAAGCAGCATCTCCCCCCAATCCCCCGCTCCCATCCATTTAAACCTATTCACAAGAGCTGCTTTTCCTGGTTCCAGAGAACGACTGTGACTTTTCTGGTTCACTCTTCAGTAGCACAAAATCCAACTGTTACTTGAAATACCAAACAGCCTAGTTTCAGAAAATGGAACGGGTACTGCCTCAGTGTAACCATAAGTCCGTTCTGCCTCTCGGCTAAGACTTCTCCCACCGCCTCTGGCTCCGGACAGGTTCCGGCAGGAAGACAGGTGCATGGTCCATTTCTCCTCTGTTTCTTGCTTCTACCTGGGTTATTTCTGATCCCTCCAGGTTAGAGACCAGAGGGCAGGTGGAAGGACCAAGGGAGCAGCAGAATATTATTTAATGGGCACTCTAGGAAGCTGGCTTCAGGCTCTCTAAGCTTGGTGGATATTTAAACTAGAATCTTCCTCTCTTACGCTACTCTGGTGGGTCCTTTGGAGTCTCCTCACCTCCCAGTTGCTAGAACAGTTACCAGCTGTTTCCTTCTTGCAGCCAGAGAGACCTGTATTCTGGTCAGTCACTTACTCCCCTCACAGCGCTTGGGAATTTGGCAATACCTTCAGCTAGCATCTCTCTAGTACAGATGCTCCTAACTTTCTTGCCTTTTTCCCCTTTGTCTGTTATGTAACAACAGCAGACATTTGTGGAGACCCCGCCATGCGTAAGGCACAGACAAAAGAGCTTTACCTGTTTTACTTCCTCACAAGTCAGAGAAGCATGTACGTTGATTGCTTTGCTATTGAGGAAACTAACACTTGGAGAAAGAGAAAATAGTTTGTTTAATCTCGTGGAGTTGGTAACTAGCAAAATTAAAAAAAAAGGTTGACTTTAAGGCTGTCTGGCTTTTAAACTTCACTGTTCTGCTTCATACCTTCAAACCAAGTTTAGGTTTGCTTTGTTTGGAAGAACAACTTTTTTTTTTAAGGATTTTATTTATTTATTTGACAGACAGATCACAAGTAGGCAGAGAGGCAGGCAGAGAGAGAGGAAGGGAAGCAGGCTCCCCGCGGAGCAGAGAGCTCTATGCAGGGCTCCATCCCAGGACCCTGGGATCATGATCTGAGCTGAAGGCAGAGGCTTTAACCCACTGAGCCACCCAGGCACCCCTGGAAGAACAATTTCAAGTCACGCTTTGTTCTTACCTAGGTCCCTGTATTTTGATGGAGGAAATGAGTTGATTCATTGGAAACAGAGAAAACTATTCCTCTTAAAACATCAGCTCTTCACCCCATAGCTCTAGCACCCGGAGGCATGTTTTCTTCGCCCCCTTTGGGCCACTTAATTACATTCTCTCTTCTTTGGGAGGAAAGCTGACATGTAATTATTTTCATGATTAACACTCTTGTGCTGCTAATTGTAATTATGCCTTATAATCACAGTTATGCTCATCAATTACTCATTCCTGCCTCACTTGAATGTTTTTCTTTATCTCAGCTTCACCAAGCTGATGGATTGAATGTGCCTGTTTCTACACTCCCCTCTTGCCCCCACCCACAAATACACACACACACACACACACACACACACTTATAAATCATGCATGGCCATTATCTGGTCTTCTCTGTTCTTACCTTTGTTCTTGTACATTTTACTGGCCGATTTCACTGGCCACTGCCCATTTGCCTCTCACTTTTGGCTTGGTGTGTTTTTAATTGCCTCCTATTGACCCCACTGTGAGGGAGGGAACCCACCCCAGGGTTACGGCCAAATACATGAAACCTGACATTTGTTCGATGAGCTCAACAACAATTTAAGAGTCACATATGCTCCCTTCCTGAGGAGGCAGACCCTGGGCTGTGCAGGGCCCACAGTGGCTGTGCTTGGGAAGCAAGTGGACATCTGGGGCCTGGGGGAGGTTGCTTTGTGGGGTCAAGAGGCCAAGTGACCCTCAAAGGAAACGATTGGCTTGTTTCAGTCATACTGTGGGTTGGCAGGGAACTGACCCTTGCTACTCTGGGGTACACAGGAACATGCCCGGTGACCACCGTAAGGCACCATAATGGCTGTATAATAACCCACCATAGTGGCTAGGCTTTATCCATGGGAACACAGTGGGGAGTATGACTTGCTGAGGGGATATTCAAGAACGTCCCCGGATGTCGAGGCAGCACATGGTATTAAGCCTCATTCTAGGCGTCAGGCCACACCGCTCTCACCTTGAAGTGGGAAGTTACCCTGCTGTAAAATGAAGAGGTTTGAGCATAGGCCTTGGCAGTGGACTGCACAGGTTTGACCTTCTGGATCACGGGAAAGTCACATAACATTTCTGTGCCTTGATTTCCGCATCTGCAAATGGGAATAGTGTGCCCCTTCGCTTGGCTCAGTGGCCGGCCCGTTGTGCCTGGCTCAGAGCATTCGCCTAGTCTTCTGAGCAAGGCTTCTCTGCCTTTCATCTTTGAGTGAGCTCTCTAGGGTCTCGGGGGCAACTCCACTACCTCTGCTTCCTAAGACGCTTAAAGCAAATGATGTGGCCTAATATAGTTCTAGATTGCCGGACTCAAATCCTGGTGGCGGCCACGCAGGCCTCCGTAAAGAAGAGACAAGGGTGGTCTAGAGGCCTTGGTGTCTCTCTCCCTCTCACCTCCCTCCCTTTGAGTCCAAGGTCATTCAACTACCTAAATCATCAGCACCGCACACCGTTCACCTTTCCTCAAATATGCTTAGTCCTGGGCTGCAGCCTGAACGATTCCGGGGTCTCAATTCTGTATTGGGCTCCACGAGTTTCAAGACCCCTGGAGTTGACTGTCAGGCAGCCTGGATGCTGTCCTTTTCTTCAGGCCTAAGCACCTGCTTCAGGGCTGCTGTCCACCAGCTCTGCCTCTCAGAAGCTCTAAATTCACGAATCCATTTTATTCTTCAAGCCCTAGATAGTATCTTCCCATGAAACGCTCTTTCATCCTCTCAGGAGGACGTGATACTGTCCTTCCCTTGCGCCTTTATTTATGGTCTGTTCTGGTCTCGGACACTCATCCGTCATAACTGTGTCTTGTGTTGCTGATTATACTTTTATAAATACAAATGTCATCATCTGCCTGAGATGAGAGTCTGGTACGTGGTGGGCACTAGATGTACTGTTGGTGATTAATCTCCTAAAAACAATGTGTCTGCTCCTGAGGCCTGGTGGGCTAGTGTGTGTGGTATTGGCAGAGGAGAAGAACGGGCCCAAGATTTCTGACAGGCAGTGCCTCCTGGCTCCCATTTTTGGTCCAGCTGCTGATCTGCTTGGAACTGCTCTCTGATGGAGAGAGAGAAGCTGACCCTGGGCTAGGTCTTAATTTCTTTCTTTCTTTTTAAAATTAAATTAAATTTAATTAAATTTATTTGAGAGAGAGAGCATGAGCAGTGCGGGGTAGAGGGGGGAGGCAGAAGCAGATCCCTCCCTGAGCAGGGAGACCCTGATGCAGGGCTCTGTCCCAGGACCCCAAGATGACAACCCGAGCTGAAGTCAGACGCTCAACCGACTGAGCCACCCAGGTGCCCCATAGGTCTTAATTTCTGACCTCAGATCTGAGTCACACAAATAAGGACCCTGATCCTAGAGAGTTGACTAGCAGGTTTTGCTGTGAATTACCCTCTGGAAAAGCACACAAAGGAAACTAAGTGTCTTCTACACTCGTCCTTTGACAGCTATCACCACCCTACCCATTGTATCTCTCTGTTGCAGACGTAGTACGCAGCTGGTACAGGGGGATTCTCCAGGAAGCAGGCCTGGTATGTGAGAAATGTATTGGGGAGAGTTCCTGGGTTTAATGCCTGTGGGGAAATGAAGGAGACAGGCGTTGGGTGGAGGGAGGATCTGGGCGACTCTGTAGTCACAACAAAGGCTTCAGTCCAACCCCAATATGTTTCTAGTCTTCCTTGAACCCATGGCCTTCATCTCTGAAAATCACTTCTCATAGTGGCAGGCCCCACTGCCATGTTTTACTCTGATGCCTTTCTCCCGACAGTAGTTAAGTGGACCCCTTGTCGATCCTAGACCCAAACTGGGCCCATGAGCTGTTCTTTCCTGAGACTGACGTGCTTGCTGCTGGTTGGAGTAGTGGCAGTCATTTTATGCCGTATGCATGGAGATGTTGGGAAAGCTGGTTTGGACAGCATGTTAACTATAGCTAATAATACTAGCCATATATTTGAAAGTTGCTCAGAGACTAGAGCTTAAAAGTTCTCATTAAAATAAAAAATGTATTTGAAACTAAGTGTGGTGGTGGATGTTAACTAGTGTTGCTGTGGTGATCATTTCACAATATATACAAATACTGAATCATTATATTGTACATCTGAAACTAAGAGAATATTGTATGCCAATTTATCTCAAAAAATTAAAAATTAAAAAAAAAGGAAAGACAGACAAACACGACAATTCTCAGTCTTATCAGTAATAAGGGGAATGGAAATCAGATGGAAATACCAGTTTTCATTTGTGAGAATGACCACTCTTTAAAAGAATAACAATATTTGGGATCAATAATGTTATTGAGAGATAATGTGCAGTTAGATTACAAAATTGATTACAAAGTGATGACAAAATTCTGGAGACCAATTCTACACCATGTCACTAAATTCTGAGGTAAGAACTTTGAATTCTAGAAACCTCGTTACAGTCATGATAATGCACAAGACATGAGGTGAAAAGGAAGAGAAGTGAAAAAAAGCCTGGATTCCTGAGGAGTTCATGTTTCTTGGTCCTCATTGCTCGCAAGGCCTGTTTGCACTTCCTGTCCTTGGGTTGTGTAAAATAGCCTAGTGTTCTTTCACTTTCCAGCAATCAAAGATGGCTTCTGTTAATTGCAAAGAAAAGAGCCCTGAGTACAAGTACAGATGATGACATTGAGGTTCAGAGAGGTCAAGGAACTTTCTAAAATGACACAGCAAATTAGTAACAGAACAAAGATTGAAACTCTGGTTTTTTTCCCAGCAGAAAATATTTTTTTCTGTTTTGCAGTGTTACAAATTTAAAATTAACAAAAATAAAGTTGAAGCTTTGGGATTATTTTATTTACTTACATGTGTTATGTCTTTCGAAGTCTTAAAGCAAATTCACTTTCATCATTTCAGTGGATTTGATTAATATAACAAACTTGTGTATAGGCAGAGTAGAAATTATCACCTTCATTTTGCAGCTAAGGAAGCTGAAGCCTGGGTCAGGGTCAAAGTCAGAGAGAGAGAGAGAGAGAGAGGCTGAATTTCAGAGATGAGTCCAACACATCTAGTTTTGTCCTCAATATTCTTTTCTCTGCCTGAGTAGAGTTGGGTCAAAAGGAGCAGAAGCCAAAAGGCTTTGTTAGATATTGGCTCGTGTGGATTTGGAGGTAGGTGGAACTTTCTAGCTGAAGGATCATGAAATGGAAGAAGTCAGGTTCTGAATGCTGTGAAGATCAGGCACAAACACCAAATCCTAGGACCAGAGGAGTCTGTTAGATCTTATAGATCTAAGACGCCGAAGAAGAGGTTGGAGCAAACACGAGGAGACCCCTAGGTCTGTATGGTTTCCTGTCTACTGAGGGTGTCTGCCGTGCTCATTAAGGTCAACCTAAAGAACCAGCGGCAAGGGGATGGTACCATGTGACACAAGGTTGGCTGGTTCTGTATGATTTTTCCCATTCAGTATTGAATTCTTTTTCAGAATGAGGCCAGGTGTAAATAAGTAATAAGCAAACAAGGAAAGAAGGAGTGCCTCAGGCTCATGTGAAGTTTCATATAATCACTCTCACTTCTTTGACACTGATCTATTTTACCTTTGGAGTTTTGAAAATAGATCTCATATAGACTACAGATACTTTGAACTCAGAAAGTCTTAAGTTTTAAGATAGGAATAGAGATGTGGGACGCCTGGGTGGCTCAGTTGGTTAAGCGGCTGCCTTCCGCTCGGGTCATGATCCCTGCATCCTGGGATCGAGTCCCACATCGGGCTCCTTGCTCTGCGGGGAGCCTGCTTCTCCCTCTGCCTCTGCCTGCCACTCTGTCTGCCTGTGCTCGCTCTCTCTCTCTGACAAATAAATAAATAAAATCTTAAAAAAAAAAGATAGGAATAAAGATGCAATTTTCTTTCTGATAATTTTCACTAGTGGAGCTCATTCATGACCTATTCCGGATATGCATTGGGCAGTTGAGTGCCAGAATTCTGTTGATGGTGCATGAGTAAGCTCTTTGTCATTGGCTAACAAATTTCTACATGTGTTTCTTTGTTGGAGATTCTGGTGAGCAGAGTAACCATGGGTAACTGGCTAGTCTGGGTCCTTTTATTCTAATATTTCCATGTCTACTCTCTATTCTTCTGTTGATTTGATGACAACGGCAGATGGGGGGGACATTGGTCATCTCAAAGTCAGATGGATTTTTCTGGGGATGTACAATGGAATCTGATGCATAATTTTTTTTGAGAAGGTAAATATGCATCTTTAAGAGATTCAAGTGCGAGGTGGTTATATGTGTTGTCTGCCTTAAGAGTCTAACAGACAGTTATTTTGTCAGCAACATGGGTGTGTTGGGGAATATGGCAGAGGAATTGGAGTTAGGACGTGCAAGCTATGGCAAACTAGAGTTAGTCTGGAGATCAAAGGTGAGGATTGTTACTTTATAGAAAAAAAGAGGAAGTTAGGATGGGTTGCTTTGAAGGGAGATTCATTGGAGCACAGCAAGAGATCTGGTTGATGATGGTTTCTCATTGGTTGAGTAGTGGTATTTTTGTATTGGCTGAGCTTGTTGCTCGGCAAGGAAGCAAGGTCGGACTCTTCCCATTGGGTCTGCAACTGACACAGAGTGGTAGCATGTGAGAGCTCCCCTTTCTGGTTTCCTGACTCCATTCAAAATAAGGTTTTCTTTACTCGGTTTCACAGTGTGCATGTTGTAGTGTGTATATACCCGTAACGGTGTGTGTGGGCTTATGGGAAGAGGTGAGGAACATATGGGTATGATGGATAGAGGGTGGTAAAATGCTTACCTTAAATTTTTCCATTCTTTCAACTAAACAAGGACAGTTAAAAAAAATTACTCCCATTGTTTTAGATTTTTAAAAAATATTTGTCAGAGAGAGCGAGAGTCAGAAAGCACCAGGAGGGGTTTTTGAGCAAGATGGCGGAGAAGTAGCAGCTGAGACGACATCAGGTAGCAGGAGATCAGCTAGATAGCTTATCAAAACATTGCGAACACCTACAAATCCAACGGGAGATCGAAGAGAGGAAGAACAGCAATTCTGGAAACAGGAAATCGGCCACTTTCTG
>PISX010032933.1:0-15680 GCA_004024625.1 Mellivora capensis | reverse complement strand
AATAACACGGAGGACATGGGGAGATGGAGAGGAGAAGGGAGTTGAGGGAAATTGGGGGGGGAGATGAACCATGAGAGACTATGGACTCTGAAAAACAACCTGAGGGTTTTGAAGGGGCGGGGGGTGGGAGGTTGGGGGAGCCAGGTGGTGGGTATTATGGAGGGCACACATTGCATGGAGCACTGGGTGTGTTGTAAAACTATGAATTCTGTTATGCTGGAAAGAAATGAAATAAAAAAATAAAAAATAAATAAATTAATAAAATTTTTAAAAAATTGAAAAAAATTGCCAAATATATTAATACAAAACTGGCAATCTCAAAAACAACAAATATTTTAATTCAACTCTCGAACTTAAAAATTTAATTTCTGTCAGTAATATTGCAATGATCTATGTTATGGAACAAAACTTCATGTATGATCGATGTGTTTAAAAATAAATTTGAGGGTTTCCTTGGTGGCATAGTCAGTTACTCTTGATTTCTGCTGGGTCATGATCTCAGGGTTGTGAAATGAACCCCTGGTTGGGTTCCATGTTGCAGGTGGGATCTATTTAAGATTCTTTCTCTCCCTCTCTTTCTGCCCCAACCCCTCTAAAAAAGTAAAATAAAATAAAATAAGTGGGTGAATGGACACAAAAGCACGTGTCTAGGTTGAAAGGTTAAACAAATACTGAAAGTGTCATTTCTTCCAAATTCAATTTACTTAATTCTGAGTATTCTGGGGAATACAACAACATGATTTTAAAGCTCATTAAGAATTTTTACACAATGGAGATTACTTTATACAAAATATTTTAAAAGTGGGAAACAACTGGGGAGGGTGGGGAAGGTAGGGATGTGGGAGGCACCTGGATGACTCAGTTGGTTAAGTATCTGCATTAGGTTCAGGTCATGATTCTGGAATACCAGGATCAAGCCCGGCATGGGCTCCCTGCTCAGGGGGGTCTTCTTCTCCTTCTCCCTCTGCCACTCCCCTCACTTGTGCTCTCTCTTTCCCTCTCATAAATAGATAAATATATAAATATTTTTTTAAAGTGACAAATGAGACAGGAATATAGTCAACCGCCCAAATGTTAAAATATGAAGGAAAAAAATTAGAAAGCTATACTACTTGAAATAGAGGCTATGGTTGGGACACCAGATTTCTAGCACAGTACAGTTTGGGAGAATATATAAGCCACTGTAAAGTAGTATTTCAAATAAAACATCTTATCAAATAGAATTTATAGCATGCTGTCACTTTTTTTCTTGGTAAAAACACTGATGTAATATTACTGTTAAACATTCATACATTTACATAGAAAAAGTATTTTGAAAGAATAATAAATTATAGTAGTAGTTGTCTCTGGTTAGTGAGAATTGGGAAGCTTTATTTTTCTAATTATCTATATCTCCGACTTTTCTACAAAATCTATATTTATGTTTTTAGTAAAATGAAGGAGAGAGGAGAGATAGATGCAGGCAGGTGAAAGTAATCTGAGTGTCCCGTGGATCTGAGAGTCCACAGAGTCATTGAGCCTCCCAGGGCCAGAATCTGAGCCCAGGTTCCCCGGCTGGATCCCCACAGAGGCGATTTCCGAATGCTCCACTCTGCTCATCTCAAGGGATAACCATTTCCTTTTCCTTGGGGAGCCATTCCTTTCCAGATGTGGCTATGGGCTGAGTGGTGGAGTGCTCATGCCATCACTACCTATGGAGACCTGATGTGGGCCCGAGAGGCTCACCCACTTGGTATATCCCCAGAGCACATGGAACGTCCATTCTCTGTACCCCACTTCACCAGAAGCTTGTGCTAACCCAAATGTTTATTGTGTGGCCAAAGGATCGTATGAGATCATTAGTTCAAAACAAATGGAGACTATGGGTGTAAAACTGACAAACATGTCTACTCTTGCTCTCTTAGTGTTTACTTTCAAGAAACAGACATTTATTCTCATTTTCTAGATCCCCATTGGAGCCATGTGTGATTTTTATATATATAAAGCCCTATGCATTTATTATTTAAAATAAATTTATACATTTTAATATGTGTTGCTGAAGCAAGCACTACATTTTAATATATATTAATGTAATTTTTATTTATTATTTAAAATATATGTAATAGTATAATTTTTAGGATGGACAGAATTTTTAGTGTTTTCTTCACTGCTGTATTTTGTATGTGTAGTCTGCCTACCAAAAAGTCCAGTACTGATTTTAGGCATAATAAAATACATTCATCAGGTTTTCTGTGAGGATTAAATGAGCCAGCCTATATCAAATAACCTATCATAGTTCCAGACATTTGGTGAAAGCTTACAACATATGAGTCATTCTTCTGTCCCTCTCCAAACCTGGTAATGAGAGACAGCATGGGCAGTGGGCATAGACTTTGGGTCTGAATCAGGAAAATTTTGTTCAAGTTCTGACTCTGTAACTATTTTTCTGGGTATGACAGCAAGCTTCTTCCCCCTTAGAGCCTCCATTTCTTCATTGCAGAAGTTTGGGGGTGACACAAGACAGCCAAAGACTCTTTTAGTTTAAGACCTTTGGTTAGTGTCTTAGGAATCAATCTGTCCTCACAGCCCTCAGAACCCCCAGAGCTCAACGTTATCCCATCTTCTACTCCAGTTCTTTCCTAGCAGATGAAACACTGACAAGTCATCACATTAGTTCTTGTTTTATAAGCTCTAAGCATGTGATATTAAGTGTCATAGCCAGCTGAATCACAGGCATCTGTACTGTAATTTTACAAATGAGGAATTAAGCACTTGAACCAATTAAATAATATTTTTTGAAGAATACATAATTGGGCAGTTTTGAATCTAGAACTAGATGTTGGGTGACAATCTGTCCCAGTTTGCCGGACTGAGGGGTTTCCCCCATGCAGGATTTTCTGTGCTAAAACCAGTATAGTTCCAGGCAAACTGGGATGGTCACTCTATTTGCTGACTATAGATCATTAGGTTTTTAGTGGTTATGCTATTTTGCTTCTTGAAATCTATTTGGGTTGTGGGATAGTTAATACAAAAATCTCTAATTTGAGAAGCAGTGAGAGTCAGGAAGTCAGTCAGAGGGTCAGACTCCGGGTATTTGTTGGCTTACTGAATGGGTTCCTTCTGGGCTTTAGTTCCTCTTCTCTAAAATAAAGAGCAACACAGTTCTAACTCTTAATTTCTTTGAAACCTCTAAGGAGAGAGATTCTAGGGCACAGAGGGGCCATCCTCTCAAGAGTTTTTGCATTGTCTGCTGCCCCAGCCACCGCTGAGCCCCAGGACTCACTGGGCCCAGGGGAATCTTAAGAGGCAGCTTTATGGAGATCAAGTCTGGGAGGTTGTGTGCAGAGCGTGCAGAGTCCTTGGTGTTTCTTCCTTGGTAAATACTTCACCCACCTCTCTCCTCCCTTCCAGCAGAGCTGCCCTAGGGAGGTAAGTTGGGACTTCAGCTTTTCCCACACAGAGGTCCGTAAGAACCTCTCTCATTACAAGCTTTAAAATCCTAAGTCATTTAGGATACAGATATTTGAAGGAGAGACTATGATCTAAATTTAGAGATTTTATCCGCATTCCTCTTCCTCAAACCCATACTTCCCATCTGTAGCCCTTGATGTCTGAAATCCCACTATCTTGGCCTCCTTTTTACAGAGTTACTTAATGGTTCCTCACATGTATAGACCTACTAGGCAGCTTCTAAAACTTTTTTTCAATGCAAATGCTTCAGTGTAATTAATTCACACTCCAATATTCTAAATGAGTGGTGGATAAAGGCTGAGACAAAAGGCGAGAGCCTTTGGCTAGGAACCCAAAAATGGAAAAACAATGTGGAAAGAGGACCAGAGGATGTTACCCCCATAATAACCCTTCTCATCACCACTCTCTTGGTTGCCATTTATTCAGTACATAATTTTCACCAGGGCCCTGACTATGAATTTTAAGTGTTTTATTCTGTTTTTTTTTTCTATACTGTAGATGTCAAAATAAGGTACAAAGACATAAACTAAATGCACAGCTGGTACATGCCAAAGCTGAGATAAAAACTCAGTTATTGATGTTAGGTGAGTTACTTAACTTATCAAATTCATTTTACACTGAAGAATGTATAACTTATAATACCTTCTTCTTCAGATAGCTTATTTATCTACTTAATTAATACTTACTGATTAGAACTAGAACTGGTAATCTTTGAGTCCTAACCCAGGGCTCTATGCTCAGTGACTTGGCTAAGCATTGAGAATAAGAAGAAAAGTAAAAGAGACAATTATGTGAACTTATAATATATGGGGAGAGAAAGATACTAATCAAATACCCAAACAGATGCACAATAATTCATTATGATTCTGAAGTGTGATGAGTCATGAAGAAAACTATGTATGAGATAGTGTAACAGTGACGCACAACCATGAGCAGAGAAGTAATGAGTGATTCAAATAACTGAAAGATGAAAACTTCCTGGTGATGCTGATGCTGCTTCACAGTAAGGAGGTATGAATTCATTTTTTAAAAGATTTTATTTGTTTATTTGACAGAGAGAGTGAGAGAGCAAGAAGTGGGGAACCACAGAGGGAGAGGGAAAAACAGGCTCCCCACTGAGCAAGGAGTCCAATGCAGGGCTCGATCCCAGGACCCCGGGATCATGTCCCGATCTGAAGGCAGATGCTTAACCGACTGAGCCACCCAGGCATCCTAGGATGTATGAATTCTTTTTTCAAAAAGTAAGGGAAGCCACTGGAAGATTTTCAGTGAAAATGTAGCACCATTTTATTTATTTATATTATAAACAAGTAATTTGACTGCTTTGTGGAGAACAGAAAGGGGCATGACACCCAGCTGGGTAATCATCAAGGAAGGTTCTGCAGACATCCTTGTTGAAGATGCTGATGGGTGAAAGACAGTTGGAAGTGAGTTGGAGAGGAGAAGCAATGTTAAGTATATTTTGGAAAGGTGGTAACAGATTAATTGGATCTCAGAATGGGAGAGGGTGAGAGGTGTTTCCTAGGTTGCTCTGGCTTAAGTGCATGAATAGATAGCAATGGGTTTCCATGAGATGATAAATATTGGAGGATCAAGTATGGTGTTTAACAAGAAGTTCAACTTTGCATGTTATGTTTGAGATACAGATGAGCTATTAAAATTGATTTTATAATTCTCCAGTAGAGAATTGAATGCTTGTGTCTATAGCTAGAAAAAATCTGAGCTAGAGAAATAAATTTGGGATCACTGATGTACAGAGAAGTGATAAAGAAGAACATTATAAGTGAAAATAATTTTGAAAATATTATTTATGAAAGAGAACAGAGAAATGTGTGGTTACTAGAAGATTGTGGGGGGACAATAAAGAGGGTTTTTTGTTGCTTGTTTATATCTTATGAAGGATCATGAAATATTTCCTTAATAAAGAAGAAATTGGTGTGAGGTGGGACATATCTGAAGCTTATGGGAGTGATCAAAACCCCTGATTCTCAAACTTGGCTGCCTATCAGAATCACCTGGGAAATTAAAAAATATATGTATACTGATTCTTGTCCCACTGACAGATTCTGATTTAATTGATATGAGTGAGGCCCAGACAAAGGAGTTTTCTAAGCCTCTTCAAATGAATCTCAAATAGAGTTTCTGAGTCCTTAATCTAAACAGAGGACAAAAAAGTGTGAACATGCAGGAGAGGAAAACCTAAAGCAATCAGATGTGGAGGAGCATGAGATTCTGGACCCTTGGTGAATAAGTGAGGGGCCTGAGCAACAAAGAGAGGATGAGGATCTGGAGTGATGAGTGAATGCAGGCAAAAGAGGAGACAGCTCAGAGTCTAGATGGAGATGTCATCAGTTGCACAAGAATGAATCCATCAGTAAGCAGAGAGGAAGGAAGGACATGCCATACCTCACTTCTTGAAGAAGGTGATAGCTAAGAACTGGTAGGGAGAAAGGGCATAGTCACCTTCCACAGATGGAGAAATGTTTGAATCTTTCTGTAAAGAATGCAGAGGCAGGATGAACAGGGGATAATTTCCCCTTCTTCCCGCAAAAATGAGTCAAAGGATATCTGTGGGGAAGGATTTGGACCCCAAGACACATCTGTCAATATGGTCAAACTGCAGAAAATCTGAGATGTAACAGCCGCCTTAATCTGTTCCTTCCTGACCCTTTCATGATCTAACAATCATAGAAGCTAAGTATCATTGCCCTTTCTATCCTGAGGGCAGTGAACACTCCTGGTCTTCCACTGTTTGACTTCACTTTACTCTGGTTCTATTTCCTTAAAAGCTACTCAAGGACCCTCATGGGAAGTTTTGGTACTAACGTCTCTAGCACTATCAGCTTCACACTAACAGGCTTCCCAGAGATGGAAGGCCTGCAGCACTGGTTAGCTGCCCTCCTCTTGCTGCTTTATGCTATCTCCATCCTGGGCAACATCCTAATTCTCTTCATCATAAAGGAGGAGCAAAGCTTGCACCAACCAATGTACTACTTCCTGTCTCTGTTGTCTGTCAGTGACCTGGGTGTATCCTTTTCTACGTTGCCCACTGTCCTGGCTGCTTTGTGCTTTCATATCCCAGAGACTGCCTTTGATGCCTGCCTGACCCAGATGTTCTTCATCCACTTTTTCTCTTGGACAGAATCTGGGATCCTTCTGGCCATGAGTTTCGATCGCTATGTGGCCATTTGTAACCCCTTGCGTTATTCTTCAGTGCTCACTGATATCCGTGTGGCTCACATGGGCATATCCATCATCATCCGCAGCTTCTGCATGGTCTTTCCATTGCCCTTCCTTCTGAAGAGGCTACCTTTCTGTAAAGCCAACGTGTTAACCCATTCCTACTGTTTGCACCCAGACCTGATCCGCCTGCCCTGTGGAGATACCACCATCAACAGCATGTATGGCCTGTTCATTGTTATCTCTGCCTTTGGTGTAGACTCGGTGCTCATCCTCATCTCCTATGTGCTTATACTGCGCTCTGTATTGGCCATTGTCTCCCAGGAGGAGAGGCTGAAGACACTCAACACATGTGTGTCCCATATCTGTGCTGTGCTCATCTTCTATGTACCCATGATTAGTGTGTCCATGGTTCATCGGTTTCGGAAGCATGCCCCTGAGTATGTGCACAAGTTCCTGTCCCTGGTATATCTTTTTGTGCCTCCAATGCTCAACCCAATTATCTATTCCATTAAGACTAAAGAAATTCGTAAGAGGCTATACAAAATGTTTTTGAAGACTAAGCTCTGATCAGGGAGAGATCTTCTGGAAAGCTAGGTGCCCTAGGAATCTGTTGTTATTGCTGATTCTTAGGTATACTTGGCCTGGAGGGTTTTAATCCCCTTCTGTAAATGGACCTATGATTAGGTACCTGCCATTAGTTGTGTGGTACAGTCTGTTGTAATTAACTGTGTCACAGGTTGTCATAAGTGACTTCTGTCAGAGCTAACAAGGAAGAGGGTCTTCAGTTAGACTCTTTTATTTGTCCCAATAACCAATTACACCTATGCTTTCCAGTAATTCTCAAAACAGAGAAAAACTTACATAAACCACACTATAACTGGAGATTATATTACTTGAGATCAAAGGTATAACTGAATATATTTTAAAGGAGTAATTCTTTTGAGTATATTTAAACTTGAAAAATTAAAATACACAGTAACTGTGACCAACTTTTCACTATTAAAATAAATACAAATATTCCTGAGTCTTATAAAAAGGAATGTATATGCTTTCCATTCTGACTAAGCAATATAAGTGATGTTAATGCTTGAAACTTACAAGTTCAAACAAGGAGAAAAGTTTTGTGGAAAAAATCATATGCTGTCATCCCTTGGGTAGATGGAGGGGATGATTAATTGTCTTCTAGGGAGCCAGTAAGCCCTCTAACTGGAAGGCTAACAAACACCAGTGATGGATGGTCGGGCAAGTCTGCTTCAGTGGCAAAGCCAGTTTGGTCCACAGTTTGCTGGAATATGGATTTTTATGGCCTGTAGTGAGCACCCAAGCCCAGAGACTTCAGCACTTGCTAGAGAGAGAACAGTGGCTGAGGAATATCAGGACATTCAGAGAGCACAATCTCTTTAGAGTAACAGCCATGAGGCAAGAGGAATACTTGGCAAAGTCATGCAAAACACACATAGCACAGCCCACACAGGCCATATGACCAGTTGGCAGAGGTACACACAAACATGGAGGCTTTCATTGGACAGTGCACAGGCTATCACATAATTTGACTCTGTTGGATGATTGGGAAAAACAGACACTGAGGCAGAAACATATCAATTTTAAAGAAATATACTTTTCCATGTTTTTCCCCTCAAAAGATCATGAAATAGCTTTTCTAAAATAAAGCCATAAGGACTGAGTGACATGATATTGCCCTAAACAGCAGCAATATAGATCTGCATCTCCTGTGAACACTTAGATGTCAAATTAACCAACCATTACAAAAAAAATGAAACAATAAAAACCGAGAGATAATATATTCAACAATATTAAATGATGGAGAAATGACTAGTATCCTAGATCAAGGTAGGTATAGCCAAAACAGAGTTAGAAAATACGTGGTAGGGAGCAGTGTAGTGAAGGGAAATACCCAAACTTAGTCCAATAGGAAATGACAAACCCCCCAAATCACAAAAACTCACCCCCAGTAGGAGAGGATGGAAACCTAGGCAGAAACCTGGGTGGTGGCTTTGAGATTGATTGGTGAAACTGGGAACAATCCTTATAAGATCTAAGTCCTTGTGCACCTGAAAGGATCAAGCAATGCTGTGGTGCTCCTAAGCATTTGAGAATCTCTGAAATGCTCAGCATATAAGCTTTTCCGGGAGGCTTTGACCTCAGCCAGAAGGAAACCACAGACAAAACAGATAAAGATCACAGAGTAAGAAAGAAGGTGCTGGTGACAGATACAGGCTCTGAAGGAAGCAGGTACAGAACAGTGCCATGGCACTATATTTCTCAAAAGTGTGCCCCCCCCTTGGAAGGAAGGCTTTTAGAGGTCTAGAGCTGGAACAGAGGGAGGGAGCCACACATCCTCTAGAAACAGCCTTAGCTCTGAGACAAACAAGAGGCCTCCAAGAGAAGTGTTCCTTGGGGCTGTTCGCACAAAAACAGAGGGAACCCCAGAGCCACAAAACTGGAAATGCTACCCTGCCATCTCCATCCAGTCCAGAGAATTTCCCTTCCAGTCACCTGGAAAACCATCCTTCCATATATCTGTGTCCAAAAACTGGATATGAGCTAGCTCTGTACACAGTTACGAGCAAAAACGAAAGAGAAAAAAAAAAAAAAAGACAAAGATTAACTCATGGCCCTTAAAGTCATGCTTATGATATCTTTCTTCTTTTTCAAAAAATGTCTTATAGCTTACTGCTCTGGTACCTATAACTGAAAATTAGAAACCATATGACTGACTTCAGTATTTCTTGGGTTTCTTTTTTGTTTTTTTAATCATATCTCTGAATTCAACCAGAGAATTGAAAAGTCACAGAATAAGGAGCAAAGTGAGTGCCAGGTGTAACACGAAGTATTTATGTCACCATTTTGTGCAGTGATGCCTTATATATTCCTTTAGCAAACCCACATGGAATGAGGAACCTGTGATAAGCACTGGGTGTGTGGCTAATTGAACGGGTTACTGATAACAATGAGCAGGTGACTTTGGGAGATGCTTTCTTGTGCCTGTCTCAGCAGTTGAATATGGACGTGCTGAGCTAAGTTCTGAAATAAATAAGGGACAAAAAGCACAAAAAAGTGATAGAAATTCCTTTCAGTGTTAGAACTACTCACCCTCCAGTTCTTAGTTGGATAAGGACCACTGGGGTGTACACACACACACATACACACACAGTAAATATAACCTGTTTATATTGACTATGGGTTAAAGAGAAGTTTATTGAGGAGGCAGAAAATGAAAAGACCTTAATTTATTAGTGTAGAAAAAAAATCCATTATATATGCATGTGTATATGTATGTTTAATGACTGCCTAAAAATATTGGCCAAGTCCCTAATTAGCAGTATGTTTTAAAAAGGCTTTTCTTTCTGACATAAACTGCATTTGTTCAAACAGGAAAGATATAGTATTCAATCTGATATCTAAATGTACTGATATCTAAATAAATGATAAATTTATAAATCTGTTTATAATATTTTGTGTGGTCTGAAGACTAACATGGTTAAGAAATTATGTTGAAAATAAATCAGAATCAGTTTCAAAAATAAGGTCCAGTTTTCCAATTTATACCTGAATTTTGCCTTATAACTTTCTTTCCCCCTGAAAACCATAAACTTGTGCTACATTATTTGTAAACATGTTCTTGCACATATTAGGATTTTCTAAATATTGAATGGTATTTCCTGAGAAATGTTATCAATAATCTCCATCCTTGCTGAATAAATGAATTGGAAAATATTTCCACTCTAGTGTTTGCAACCCAAGCATACAATGTTTGGATATCTGTTTCACAGGAATTTCTTTGTTTGAGTTTCAGATTTATTTTACTTGCATCTACATTTTTAGAAATTTTAGTCAAAGATCTGTTTATGAAGTTGCTGACTCCCAGCTGTTTGTGTTAAAATCCACAGTAGATTTAGTTTACACCATGTCATGTCAAATGTCAAATACAGAAAAAGCCACTTAGCGCTCTACCACTTCTAACCTGTTTAATATTCACAGAAGACTTCATCTCCCTCAGAGACAATGCACCCTGTCTGTCAAGACTAGTATTTAAACTTTACTGAGCCACTCTTGCTTATAGGCTGTCTTCCGTGGTAAAATACTGATGGCCACCTAGGAACTTTGTTTCTCCTGGCTTTTAATATGGGATACTTGCTTAAAAAACAGCTGGAGATTCCCAGCCTTCATTCTGCCCTGCCAGAGTTTGCATGAACATGGGCCAGATCCCCATCAGTCACATTCTCTGTCACACTGCAGCCATTCCAAATGTGGTGGGGCTGCGTAAGGGGGTATTTAAAAGGAATAGTTAGTAAATACATCTTGGGAGACTTTGGCATATTCCTTCCAGCTGCCTTCAGATAGGTATCACTCACAAACCCTAACAACTAAATTCTGTAATCACGGAGCCCACGAACCAAACACAGTCGCTCCCACGTTGTAGGTCACAATAAATACTGTTGAAGGAACAAATAAAGGAGTGAGCTGCTGTGTTTCCTTTAAGCAAACAAACAGTAAAGCTTATAAAGAAAATAACGTGTTGCCAGAATTATATCCAATCCCCTAAAAAAACAGTACTTTTTTTTTTCTTTTTCACTTGGGGTTGAATAAAGGAGAGTGTCTAAATATCTCTGCTGGGCAAAAGGAGATTGAGATACACTTGAGAAAAAAATTTTTCTGAGCACCATGACTGCCAATAAAAGATGTAAGATCAAGATTGTCCAATCACCAGCTCTGTTTGTTGTATTTCCATTAGTTGAGATCTGTTTATAACCTAAACTTTTAGTAAAGCTTGCCGCACATCCATGCTTTCAGAGAGTGATGCACAACTGTGGAAATGTGTAGGGTTGGCTGGGGTTACATGTTCTATTTGAAGGTTGTTGGGGGCTTATGCAAATTTCAGTGAAATATCCAATATTTAGGTGGTGTCAGCTGACTCCTGAGTGACACATGTAAAAAACAAAGTAAATAAACCATTTAACAAATAATGTATCTTCCTTTATTTTCTTATATATATTCTATAAACAAGTTTTCCATGGATAAAAGAAGAAACAAAAAGAACAAAAACACTTCATAATATAAATATAAACACAAACCACATCCACCTACTCCTAGTAAGGCAAATTCCATGAAACAAAATGTTGGCTACTGATGTTGGTTTGAAAGATCCTCAGGAGAGTCCCGAGTGTCATTTGAAACTGGTCTCTGTATTCAAAGGACAGGAAGAGCCCAAGAAAAGAGCCAGGCCACTCCAGATTGGTAGGCAGCAGACTTAACAACCAAAGGAACTTCCATACCAGGTTTATCTTGTGTGGCTGAAAGCCAGTACAACTTTACACTTGCTGTCAGAATCTTAAAAGTTTATATAGAAGCCTTCTCTGGGCTCAGCCTCTATGCTATCCACATGTTCTCAGCAACACAGGACTATCTCAAGGTCATAACTTGGGACTGCTTTTAGGAGGGGCAAGAAAAACATTAAGCACATTCCAAAAACAGAGTCAGGGGTGAGGAGCCTCTATTGCTTGTGGGTCAACCAGCAATCACGTCCTCTCCATGACCTTCCCTGTAAACATTCACATCCAGGCACTGTTTGATAATGGTCTTCCACTTCCCCTGCATGGGGTGATGCCTCAGCAGGACTCAATTACTTGTTTGAGGAAGGAGGATGGTAGTTCACAAAGGGATGGCTGAATTCATGAGCCCTTTGTTGTGTCTATGAAACCGGAGCCCTCTTCAGGGCACACACCCCACTCAGCTGTGTGGAGGGCCTCTGATTGCCTGTGCGAAATGCAGAATCCCCAGCACATGGATCCCCTCCTCTCTGAAAATGAAATAGCACAGCGCAGGGTCCTGAGCCCACCTCACACCGGCACAGCTAGGGAGCCGCACAGGGAGCACAGGGAGAGAGGGGGCTATCCTCCCAGTGAAGCAATGCCCTTGCTGTGGAGGACCGTAAATCAGAAGAAACAGTCTGTGCCCCTGCTCCTAGGTCTCCTTCTGCACAACAGTATCTAGGGAGGAGCTCTTCTCATGCTGTTGAAACACAGCTTCGGCATGAAGCTGACTCCTCCTAGCAGAACTGACCAGGTCTGAGGATGGCTTCCTGGAGGTGGGGCTGTACCTCAGGGGTACTGAGCAAGTGGGGCTGATGGTCAGCCATGCCCAGGGGCCTGTCCATGACCCTCTGCTACCACGCTCTTGTTTCTGCAACTTATCTTGGTTCCTGGGCTCACACAGATATTAATCCCATAAAAGGACCCCTAAAAATGGGTGTGTGTTTTCTCAATTCTGCATTACATACTACTTGTATGGATTTTCCTATGAGTCCTACTATGAGGCATGGGGGTCAGGAATCCAACACTGCCATAAATCTTATTCTAGTTTCTTGTCTGTTCCTTCATAGACCCAGCCAACACAGGCCCTGGGGTATGAAATTGACACCCCTGACAAGACCATGCAAAATTATGACTTTTATTACTCATAGTTTTTTTTTTTTCCCCCACAGACTTCAATATAGGCCTCACCCAAGCTTAGCTAAGCCAAGTTCAGTATCTAATTTTCTAAAGCAGAAGTAAGGGGCCTAAAATAAATGAAGAATATAATCTTTGCTTCTTTTAAATTGACCCAAATCCAGGTATTTTCCTATTTCAATAGGGGAAAATCTCGAGTTCAAAGTAAAGCTTGTTAACAAAAGAGGAAATAATGTGGAGAGGAGCCAGAGGTCCTGATAGGAGGCTCCTATCCCAGTGCTCCTTGTCTTTTCTCCTTTCCACCTTCGCTGTCAATGTGGGGCTTGTGGTCATAGGATTGTCTTCCTCTCTCTCCCCAGGGTGGGAATCAGTGAGTGTTTTCCACACTTTCATATGCAGAAAGTTTCTCGAGCTTTGTCTTTGCCTCTACATAATCATTTCTCCCTACTTTCAAGACATGATAAATTATAACTATTACTACTATTATGACTACTACTACTACTATTACTATTATTAATTGAGGTAACAGTATAGAGTTTCTTGTATTAATCAAAACAGTCATTACTTGAACTGACTTTGAAGTCCATAGTCTGACTCATTATTTTCCATTGGAAATCATGCTGAGTTATGTTACCCAATCATGCCCTTAAATTAATTAATTTCTTGGACAAGGGCACTTACATTATAAGTCTCTTTTTTTTAATTTTTTAAAATTTATTCATTTGTCAGAGAGAGAGGGAGAGGGAGCACAGGCAGACAGAGTGGCAGGCAGAGGCAGAGGGAGAAGCAGGCTCCCTGCCGAGCAAGGAGCCCGATGTGGGACTCGATCCCAGGATGCTGGGATGGACAGGATCCCAGGATGACCTGAGCCGAAGGCAGCCACTTAACCAACTGAGTCACCCAGGCATCCCCATTATAAGTCTCTTTATTCACTTATGGGCATATCTGGAAACCTGGATCCCAAATACTTTAATTTCCATTCAGAAATAATTCCCTCCTTCTGGCACCTGATACTTCTTCATATTCTCTCAAGAAAACTTCACAGAGAGAAAACTCTAAGTAACTTTACATTCAGCTACTTTAGGTCTCCTGCCCAGTATTTCTGGTGAGTAGGTCAGTCTCCACAGGGCATCTCCCTTAATTTAGTCTAGATTTAAGCCCAAAGCTCATCTGAGAACACTGCAATTCTGCCAAGGAATTTTTATTGTTTTGTACCTCCCGGGTATCAAGGAAAGACCATGCAGGAAAACCAAACAATTTAATAGGAGGCCAAAAAAAATTATTTTGTAATGTCTAAATCATAAATTCTCTATTGCCTATCCCAGGCCTTTTTAGCTAGAAATTCTAGAAAGACATAGTAGTTGACATTAGTCATCATATCATTATATAGAAAAATTAAAATCCCAAGAAAGGAAGAGAAAAAGAAAACATACCTTTACTACAATGTCAAAATGAACAAAGGTTTATTGTTCATATGTTGAATATTGTTTTCCCTGTGGGAGGATAGATTGGTGAGAAGATGAAGGAAGCAAAGAACAATCTGGAGTTTCTTCTAGATGTCAGTCTTTTTCGGTTTTCCCAGGGTCATACATCTTATAGCAGATTCTGACAGTACATTAAATGTCACTTTGTGAAGTTGAAACACTCATGAATGAGAGGAGAGTGAAGGCAAAGGGAAGGATAAAAGTTGGAATGTTAGTAGTGAGGCCAACTCATCAGAGAGATAGTGTTTGTAGGCATTAGATACACATTATGGGACAGACAAGTATTAATTTAAAGATGTATTTATTTTAGAGAGATAGAGTGAGAGCACACCCACGGGAGTCTGGGGAAGGGGAGAGGAATAAAAACTTCAAGTAGACTCCCCTCTGAGTGCAGAGCCAGACATGCGGCTATATCTCATGACCCACGAGATAACAACCTAAGCCAAAAATGATTCATTAGCTTAACCAACTGAAGCACCCAGGACCCAGGACAGAAAAACATTGAGTCTCATTTAGATCACTTATTAGCAATGTTACTCTGAAAAACTGATATAATTCTCTATACCTTATGAGATTGTTATGAAGGTTAGTGCGTTGAATCACATCATAATTCCTAATAGAACCTGACATTTTAATGACTCAATGAATACTTATTATAATATCAGCAATAGTTATTGTTATAGAAAATGATTCCTAGCTTACATCAATCTTCCTCTGTAAAATGTTGTCTAATCACCTAAGGACTCCAATATTTACCTCTCAATGAAAGCCATTGAGGTTTGTTGAATGTACTAGTTATTTTTTTGTTATCATGTCATAGGACAATTTTTTGATCTTTTACTTTTCCCCTATGTATTTATTCTCTTCTAGATGATATAAAGATAATGATGATAAGATGATGATGACAATGACACCATGGATGATAACTCATGACGACAGTAGGCATCAGATATTAAAAGCAAACATGACAGTCACATTTTGACGGGGCGAAACATACGGATAATGGCTCGGCGGATCTCCTTTGTCTTGGCGCTATAAATGAGAGGGTTGAGCACAGGAGGGACAAAGAGGTAAACATTGGACATGAGGACAT
>PISX010032932.1:0-15655 GCA_004024625.1 Mellivora capensis | reverse complement strand
TCGGGTATTCATCCTTTCTGATGGAGGCATAATACTCCATGGTGTATATGGACCACATCTTCCTTATCCATTCGTCCGTGGAAGGGCATCTTGGTTCTTTCCACAGTTTGGCGACCGTGGCCATTGCTGCTATAAACATTGGGGTACAGATGGCCCTTCTTTTCACCACATCTGTATCTTTGGGGTAAATACCCAGTAGTAAATACCCAGATTGCTCTAGGTAGTATAGACATTTTAACCCTGAGAACTTTTAAAAAATCTTGTGCTAGGTCCTGTTGAGATTTCATTTATCCACAAGCATTTTATCATCCAAAGGGAAGATGACAAGGCAGAAGACAATCTGAGCCTGTTTCTCCAGGGGCAGAGTTTTCTTCCTCCTTCTCTCTCTGTGTAGCATGGGTCACGTGCGCCCCCCACCGAGTCTAGGTCCAGTGGGCATGCGTGGGGTCCAGGGAGAACCAGTCACGTGCTCCTCCCTAATCTTCCAATGACAGCTGAGGCTTCCACCCTGTTTTAAAACGGTCCAGAAAAGCTGCCGCTGAGCAGGAGCGAGTCTTTAACTGCACTGGGTAGGTACTTGATTTCAGCTGGGAATGAGGAGAGCCTGGGAGAGTGCCACAGAAAGGCTGTTTTTCCTTCTGCAGTTCTGGATGCCTCTGAGAGGCTCTGAATGGGTTGAAATTCACTGATTTCTGTTTGTCATGTGCTTGTGAGGGAGCACTAAGAGGTCTGACATGTTCATGAAACCAGGCATTTTGTCCATTTTATATTAAAGAGAGAGAGTGAGAGAGAGAGAGAAATATAGCACACTATGGGCCACTCTGCGAGGAAGTGTAAGATATTTAGCAGTAGCTATTGTTGGAGGAATTCACATTTTAAAAGTACCTGAGCTCATAGGCCATGGCACCAAGGAAGAGTAAATTAGGGCACGTGGTGCTGTTGTGTGATGTTGGACGAGAGGAGATGAGCAGTGGGATGTATGGGAGGGATCCCAGTTTTCTCAGAACTTCTTAATATTCTGTCATTGAATTATGTTAGTTCTTTTTATTTATGTTTCCTCAGGTTTTAATTTAGGTCTGTGTTCCTGATAGATAACAGCAATAAATTATTCATCCGTACATAAATAAAGAGCACATTCTGGATGCACAAAGTATTTGCAAAGTGAGAGTGATTCTTGTGAGAAAAAGGATAATCCTTTATAACTACCTAACATCTGAATGATGGCCCCTTATTTTCTCCATCGACGCCTGGTTAGGCAGAGATTAAATAAGCCGTGAGCATTGGTGCCTATCAGAGGAGGAAGGAAGTGCTTCAAGGGGTGAGCAGAACCCACATGAACTCCACGTGATAATAGCTGTTTTCATTTAAGGAGCCCTGGGATATACCAGTGCTGTGCAGGGGAATTCACACACTGCATGTTCACTTTCCTGAACACTGTCCACTGGGCATTTTGTTATTTGGCGAGGATGTGACGGAAGCTCAGAGAGGTTATGTGACTTGTCTGGGGACACCAAGTGGAAAAGCAAGGCTTGGTTCTTTGTCTCCTCTTTCATGTGCTCTTTCTTTCTTTCTCTTTTCCTTCTTTTTTCGTTCTTTTTCCTTCTTCCCTCCCTCCTTTCCTTCCTTCCTTCCTTCCTTTTAGTTTTATTTATTTCTTTTAGAGAGAGTAAGAGGGCCTGTGAGCAGGGGTGGGGCAGAGGGAGAGAGAGAGAATCCTCATGGAGACTCGCAACTGAGCTCCATCCCAGGACCCTGAGATCATGACCTGAGCTGAGATCATGAACTGAGCCAAAATCAAGAGTCGGACACTTAACCCACTGAGCCACCCAGGCGCTCCTGTGTATTTTTTCTAGTTAATCCTTTTTTTCCTCATTTCCCACTCCCATTGCCTTCCCAGCGACAAACCATTAGAATGAGTCTATTGTCTAATATGTATCCTTTTGTTCGTGTGGATCCCCCCCCCACCGCCGCCAAAAGTGCTTTCTCTTTTGTTTTCCTGTATTTTTAGTTTCAGTCAATGGTATTTTGCTATAGATTTCTTTCTCTTTCTGTTATCCACTTATTAATTTAAAGCATTATTTTTCGTGCAGCAATGGGTTGTGAAGATCCCTCTGTGTGGCCTTATGTCCTCGGATCCTTTATTGCTGCCGGCTGCTTGGGACTCCAGAGTAGTACCCACCACATTTCAGCTGGTGACAGACTCCCAGATTGCCCCTGGATCTCCAGCACACCAAATCACCCTACAGTGAACACTCTGTCCACCTCCCTTGATGAACCTGGTGTGGGGGGAGCGGTTATTTGACAAACGGTGGCCTGTGAGGAACACATGACTTTGACCACATTGGGTGAATCTGCTGTCCAGACTGGCTGCTCCCAGACACATGACCACCAGCCATGCAGGAGCATTCGGCATCCTCTCATCCCCACTGACATGTTCAGGTGTCTAATTTTTCAAATTCTCCCCCTCGGGCCAGTCTGTATGGATAAAATGATATCTCATTGTTTTAGTTGGCATTTCCCTAAATTTTTGACGTTTAAAAAAAAATCATCTCTTCATAGGCTTGTGAGCTGCACTTTTTTTATTGCGACGTTGTATTCTAATTGAGGGGATGAAGGTCATGGTCAGAGCCCATCTCTAGACCAGCACTGCCCACCCAAATACAATACAAACCACATATGTAATTTCAAATTTTCTAGTAACCATATTAAAAAACATAAAAAAAGACAGGTGAAATTAATTTTAATGACGTATCTTGTTTAACTCAACAGATCCAAGCTATTATTTCCAGATATAACTGGTAAAAACAATTATTAATGATATCTTTTATATACTCTATTCAAACTAAGTTTTCAAAATCTTGTCTGTATTTAATAATGAAAGCACATCTCAATTGGGATGCTAAATTTTTAGTGATCAAAGTAAATTGTCACTTTATACAAGTAAAGTTTTGTTTAACAGAGAAATACATTGCTTATAAAATGTTCGATGTACCTGAATAATAGAAAGCCCCCTTCTCTCTGATTTTTACTCATTCATCACTATTTTGCTTTCCATGGCCACACTTAAAATGTTTAATCTGTCTTTGAAAGGACATCCCAACAAGCCTTGGATTATAGCTCTTGACTTTCTCTTTCTTCACAATATCTTCTCTTCCTGGTCCCCAACATTCCACATCTGCTGGCCGTACCTCACATGACAGAGTTCCTTTACGTAGTCACACTGGTCTCTTGGGTTGATTGTGTTACAAGCTGTCCATGTCTTTCTAAGATGGGGCACTAGAAGCCACAGGTTTCTTTAGGTACTGTCAATGCATAGGGCAGTGTCCAGATGAATTTAGCTTCCTTGACCCAGACACTCTGGGTCACTTGAAACTAAGTTAGCTTTTCACAATCACATTTGGGCTTCGTTAACAATTGCTTCTTGTCTGGTAATTCCTCTATTGACGCTCTTCAAGTATCCAATGTATGTTTAATAGTTTATAAAAGTACAGATCAGATGTGACCCCCCTTCCTGCAATAATTTCTAGCAAAGAGAATCAATTTTTTTAAGACTTTATTTATTTATTTGACACAGAGAGAGAGAGAGATCACAAGGAAGCAGAGAGGCACGCAGAGAGAGAGGGCGGGAAGCAGAGAATCAATGTTATAAAAATAAAATTTCTATGTATTTTTTAAAGATTTTATTTATTAGAGAGAGAGAGAGAGAGAGCGCACACACGAGCATGGGGAGGGGCAGAGAGAGAAGCAGACTCCATGTTGAGCAGGGAGCTCTATGCAGAGCTTGGTTCCAGGACCCTGAGATCATGATCTGAGCTAAAGGCAGGTGCCCAACTGACTGAGCCACTCAGGCATCCCCCCAAATAAAATTTCTTTAAATAAAAGAGTTCCGGGGCGCCTGGGTGGCTGAGCGGGTTAAAGCCTCTGCCTTCGGCTCAGGTCATGATCTCAGGGTCCTGGGATCAAGCCCCGCATCGGGCTCTCTGCTCCGCAGGGAGCTTGCTTCCCTTCCTTTCTCTCTGCCTGCCTCTCTGCCTACTTATGATCTCTGTCTGTCAAATAAATAAATAAAATATTAAAAAAAAAATAAAAGAGTCCCTCCCCTCCCCAAAAGCCTCCCAAAGACCCATCCTCAGAAATAACTGAAGCACATCTTAAGTGCTGGAGACATTTTTGTGCCTGAAATTAGTGAAAAGCCTCTTCCCGACCAGCATTCATCCAGAATGAATGAGTAGAACAATCGTTGAATGTGTTGTTAATCTGATGTAAGGATTCATGTATTTTACTGCAAAGGGAAAGCCAACACAATCTCATTTTAATAAGGAAAATATGATATAGAAAGATACATTTTCATCTTGGTATCATTGATATAGTTCAATTACACAGATGTACCAAATTAAGAGATAATGAAATGCAATATGGTAGGCATAATAATAAAGAGAATGTGAGAGATTGTAGGACAAATGTAGCATCTGTAAAGTGATCACGTTAACATATAGCTTTTACAACAGGGGGAAACATGCTGTAACAAAGGAATGAAAAATGTGGTTGCTTGAAACGTACAGTCACAGATCCAGACTTGGTCAGTGCTCAGCGCAGAGGGTTGAAGAGAAAAGGACAGAATCCAGACGCAAGGCAACAGTATAGCCAATAAAAGAATCTTCTCCCTTGTTTTCTCAGCTCCTTTGTGTTGACCACTGACTTCTCCTGACCACATATCCTGAGAAAAAAAAATGACAACATTCATCCTTAAATGGGGCGAGGACCAGTATGAGAAACACATGATGGAAAGGAATAATTAAAGGAATGGGAAGATATGTGGGCCTAGAATCATCCTTACCTGACCCTCCTGAATCCCCCCATTTTCTGTCATTCCCAGGAAGAGTTTCATTCAGACCATTGAAACTATGGAGTTCCTTTAGCTTTGATAAAACCAAGGGACAGACAATAGCCAAACTATGGAAAGAACCTAGATGTCCATCAACAGATGAATGGATAAAGAAGATGTGGTATATATATATACAATGGAATACTATGCAACCATCAAAAGAAATGAAGTCTTGCCATTTGCGATGACGTGGATGGAACTACAGGGTGTTATACGGAGCGAAATAAGTCAATCGGAGAAAGACAACTATCATATGATCTCCCTGATATGAGGAAGTGGAGAGGCAACGTGGGGGGTTTGGGGGTAGGAAAAGAATAAATGAAACAAGATGGGATCGGGAGGGAGACAAACCATAAGAGACTCTTAACCTCACAAAACAAACTGAGGGTTGCTGAGGGGAGGGGGGTCGGAAGAGGCGGGTGGGGTAATGGACATTGGGGAGGGTATGTGCTATGGTAAGTGCTGTGAAGTGTGTAAACCTGGCGATTCACAGACCTGTACCCCTGGGGATAAAAATACATTATATGTTTATTTAAAAATTTTAAAAATTAAAAAAAAAAAGACCGAGGGACAGGGAGAACATTTGGAAGGGGGTGGGGGGACAGACGAATGAAGAAAAGAATGATGAAAAACCTAGTTCTGACCCCAGCGGATTCAAGATGGACTCTTTTGTTCCCATTTCTCCCTAGACTCCTAGGACTCAGTTCACTTCAGCAGACACTTCTTAGCAAACACTGTGTTAGTCTTTATAGGATCTTAAAATGAATGGTGCATTGCCCCCAGTCTAATGGGGGAAGACATGGCACCAAAACACGGACAGTGAGAATCAAGGGCAGCGTGTGCTCAGTGGCCTTAAGAGAGACACTGAATGTTGTAGGAGTTCAAAGGGGGGAAGCCTTCATATTAAATTTAATTTGAGAACTTGGGGTGAGCTATCAAGTAGATCATCTTTGAGGTGAACTTTAAAGGATTTCTATAGACAAAAATGAGCTGGAAAAAGTATGTTAGGCTATTCTGTCAGAGGGGAGACCCAAATAGCAGTATGCAGGTAGTTTCTTATTTATTATACTTATAGTAAAGGTCTAAGTAGTAAAGGCATCCATCGCCATGCTCTACAGGTCTCCTAGCACTGTGAGGATAGCCCAGAGGGGGTCTCAGAGCTCTGAGACCAGGGCTTCCTTACTTCTTTGACAAGTTGTGTGCAGTATTGGCCAGATACCTGGTCAGGAAGTATGAGTCTGAATCCAGGATACAGATGGAATAAGTCCTTTTCCCTCCTTTTAATGGTAATTAATTTAATGGTAATTAGTACTGACTGGGGTGTAGGGGCAAATGACTATCTAAAACAAACTTTAAGACAGATCATTAAGATAAGCACTAACTTTCAGGAAGGCAGCTTGAGTGGACTAGACAAATTGGAATACTAGGTATTAAGTTTCATCTTTTCTTCCTCGATCAGTCAGGTTCCAACCAGAGAAACAAAACCAATGGGAGATACATAGTAAGAGACGTATTCCAGGAACTTAGCTTACATGGTTGTGGGGACTAGCTGGCACGTCTGAAATCCGTAGGGCAGGCTGTCAGGAAGGGCAGGCCAGCACTCTTGGCACGAGCTAGAGCTGCTGTCCTGGGGTGGATGGTCTTCATCCTCAGGCTCTGCTCTTAATGCCTTCTAACCGATGATAGGCTCCTTCACATCTACAGAATGGCATCACCTAGATTAGTGTTTGGTGAGGAACGGAAGTCTGTAACCTAGACAAATTGACATTGGTAAAATGGACCATCGCACCTCTGGTAGACCAGCCCTGATGTTAAGCTGAGAGCGGGCAGTAACAATGGGACCAGGTGGGTTACAACCGTGGCAGAAGGGAATCCATCAAAGACATAAAATGCTACATATTGTAGGAATCTATGCACCGGACGGTCCAAAACAGACAAATCCACAGAGATAGAAAGCAGATCAATGGCTTAGGATGGGGGAGAGAGAGAGTGACTGCTTAATGGGTATGTGATTTCTATTTATTAATTTATTTTTTTAAAGATTTGTTTATTAGAGAAAGAGAGAGAGAGGAGCACGTGCAGAGAAGGGCAAAGGGAGAGGGAGAGAAGCAGGCTCTCCACTGAGCGCAGAGCCCGAGGTGGGACTTGAGCCCACGAACCTGAGATCATGACCTGTGCCAAAATCAAGAGTGGGATGCTTAATGGACTGCGTCACTCAGGTGCCACCACCCTCTATTTTTTTTAAGGTTTACTTATTTATTTGTTTGTTTGTTTATTTGAGAGAGTGTGGGGTTTCCATTTAGAGATGGTGTAAAAATTCTGGGGCTAGAGAGTAGTGATGGCTGTACAGCACTGTGAACGTACTTAATGCTATTGAATTATATGCTTTAAAATAGTAAATGTCATGTTCTGGGTATTTTTCCCCATAATAGAAAAATGACCAAATATGACTGCCATGAACGAGTGCTCTGCACAGCCTACTGCAGCGGCCCCGAAATTGGAACACAGCTCTGGTTGAGGAGCACCGGGGTGCGATTTCTAAGTGTCAGTGTAGTGTGTTTACCTCTGCTTTAGTGAGGGGTTCAGGTCCCTGACAGGCGGTGGCCTGAGCTGCCTGATGCTTGAGATGGACATTGTCCGAGCCTATGGTTCTGAATCCCCAGCCTGTAATGTGAGGGCACAGGCAAGCTTTCTTAGACAGCGTGGCAGCAAACTGAGGAATAAAGATAACCCAGAACTGGATGGCTTTCACAGAGCCCATGGTGGAGATCTTCTGATACGAGGAGCTTTGTTTTGAGCATCCTGATGGGGAAGGGGTCATGGGTCTCTGGCCTGTCCGAAAGAAAACCGAGATTTAGCTTGGCAGTTGCATTGGGTTCCTGGGAATATTTTACTGCTGGGGCTCTTTTCCTCTCGATAAATGCTTTTCAGACTTGCTCTTTATTGGTAACTGTAATATGTGAGTCTCCTCTGTGTAGAGCACGTGCGCTTGCTCCATGTATGGAGGATGTCAGCATAATGATCCTTGGGCAGTGGTGACAGTTCAGAGAAATGTTTTTCAAATTCGTCACGCTACTGACAGACATAGATGAATTCCCAGTTGGAGTTATGGATCACCAAGAAAACGGGCTCTGACAGTGCCCGGGAGCCAGGCAGCGAGATGGACCTTCCTTGCAAGAGGCTGTGTGGACCTACGTTCAGAGCCGATGTGCACGGTAGCACCGAGACGGCAGCTTGGAGTGTTCACGCTCGGTTTATGTCCACGCACCTTCCTTCTCCACTGGAAACAGCACGCTATATGTGTAGTGTCCTCCATACAGAGCTCTCTCCTTGGAAATAGGTTCCTCTCCTTGAAGCAACAGTAAGTATTCGAAGTCACTAAGGAAGAGTTTTATTTAGTGACATCAGAGTGACTTCAGACAACTGAAAGGATCTGTGTTGGGCTTTGTGGCATTTTTACAAGTTAAAAATGAAATATAAAGGTTACTATTACTCAGCATATATGCTGATTTCACATATGAACAGTTTTAGCCTTTTTTTAAAAAGATTTTTATTTATTTATTTGACAGAGAGAGACAGAGATCACAAGTAGGGGGAGCAGCAGCCAGCGGGAGAGAGGGGAAAGTAGGCTCCCCACTGAGCAGGGAATCTGATGTGGGGCTCTATCCCAGGACCCTTGGGTCATGACCTGAGCCTAAGGCAGACGCTTAATGGACTGAGCCACCCAGGTGCCCTGGTTTCAGCCTTTGAGAAACAGATTTTAGACAAAATTAATTCTTTGCGGTGTAAATGTTCCAATCCTTAATGACTCAATACATGTATGAAAGACAAACTACAATTGGATGTGGTTCATTCCACAAAATAGAATCCGCCAACTGATACATCTCAGGCGTCCTCTGACTTATTTAGGTCCCTGGGGATCTGTGAGCTGCTTTGTATTTAGGGGAGGGAGAGTTCTTCCCCCAAATGCATCTACCAAAGGCCCAGCGCAGTGTTCAGATGGCCACTGTTAGGGACCTCACTTCAGGGTGGCCTCTCCCTAGGAGACACCTGTTGGGAGGCAATTATTTAAGAGTATGATATAAGTATGTTAGATGTCTAAGATGTGCGATGCACTCCATACATGTGACATGATTTTTTTTCTAACTATTTTGTGCATATGTGTCATATCATAAAACGGACACTCAGGTGAGTAACTTGCTCAACACCACGTAGACAGTAAGTGACAAGAGTTGACTTCAAACTTAGGATAATCTGATCTTCCACCTTGTAACTTTCCATTGCTCCATGAGAAACTAACAAGGGTTTTTAGAACTTTTAGCCACAGAGCTGATGTTGGGGTCTGTTCTGGTTTCTATAACAACATACCACAGACTGAGTTGCTTATAACCAACAGAAATTTCTTACTCAGGGTTCTGGACTCTGAAAGTCTGAGATCAAGGTGTCAGCATGGTTGCATGAGAGCTCTGTTTGGGGTCACAGAGTTCTCCTCGTGTCCTCACGTAGCAGAATGGGCAAGCGAGCTCTCTGGGGCTTCTTTAAAAAGACATTAATCCTATACATGAGGGTTCCTTATGACTTAAATACCTTTCTTTTTTTTTTAAGATTTTATTTATTTATTTGACAGACAGAGAACACAAGTAGGCAGAGAGGCAGGCAGAGAGAGAGAGGAAGGGAAGCAGGCTCCCCGCTGAGCAGAGAGCCCGATGCGGGGCTCGATCCCAGGACCCTGAGATCATGACCTGGGCTGAAGGCAGAGGCTTTAACCCACTGAGCCACCCAGGTGCCCCAACTTAAATACCTTTCAAAGGCCCCAGCTCCCAACACTATCACCACTGGGGATTAGGATTCCAACATGAATTTTAGGGGGCATAAACTTTCAGACAGTAGCAGTTAGTCACCAGGAAAGAGCACGTAGGGCACCTACAGTTTGAGAGAGGTCAATCCAGGGAAGTTTCCAGATAAGATCTGTGCAATGGCAAGCAATTCACTTGAAGAGCTTCTGGTCTCTTCGAAAACACAATTTAAGCATAATCTCCCCTTCAGAGCCTTGTGTTCCCCCATATCATGCTCCACAGTTAACCATGTCTTCTGTGCTTCAGTGGTCACACTCGTTATACTTCATTGTGCCTGGCACAGAACCTGGCATAGAGTGAGACCTTAATGAGTACTTACTGAATTCATCAGGTTTAAGGCATCCAGGCTTATCTTGGAGAATGCAAGAGCCAAGGGGAGACTGGCCAGGTGAAGTAGGAAACCAAGGATGAGCTTAATGGACTTGAGAAAGAGCCACTCTTCACTGTGCTTGCCCAGGAATGGATCACGGGGCACCTGAAATGTAAAGGCAATGAGAGGCATGATGATAAAGTCGGGCTTTCTAGTCATTGGATTTTCAGCTTTAGGGAGGTCAGTTTCCACAGTAGACTTATTCTGTAAGTAAGTGCATTCTCGTTGTGTGTGTGTGTGTGTGTGTGTGCGCGCGCACGCACGTTTGCATGTATATTGATCCATTCACATGCCTTCTTGCCTATGATGAAAACAAAGAAAGAATATGGAGAAAGACTTCAGGGAGAGTGAAAATGAGGAGATCATCTGCTCTGAAGATTCAGAACCTCCCATTTGGGCCTCCCAGCTAAAAGATTGGGTAACTATAACCTCTAGACCAAATCCCTCTTGCTGTTTTTTACAGCCTACAGAAACCAATCTTGGAATGATTTTTACATTTTTTTCATGATTGAAAAAAAGCAAAAGAACTATTTTATGATATGTGAGAATTCTGTGAAATACAAACGTTGGTGTTCACAAGTAAAGTTCTCTTGGAACTGAGCGACACCCATTCATTTATGTATTATTTATGTATTACTTGTGGCCTCTGTTGTGCTTACAACAGCAGAGCTGAGCGGTTGCAAGGGAAACCATATGGCCCACAAAGCCTAAAATATTTACTCTCCTCTTCTTTGCAGAAAAAGTTTGTCAGGCTCTGCTCTAAGACATAGTTGTGTCATCCTCTTTTAAGGGTGGTGGGAAAACAGAATAATGTTTCCATTGTTTCAGGAGCGTCTAAGAGGAGCATATGGATTGTGTTTATAGATTCCCATTGATTTTTGGTCTTAATTTAATCTGTGTTGGCGTGAAGGGACTGGAATAATTGTACATTGTGAAGGGACGTTCTAAATAGCATCTGGAAAATCTCTCATGATTGATTTTGGTAAAGAAGTTTTAATTTTTAAATTGCTTTTGAACCGTTCCATCTGAGAGTGGGAGCTGAAGGGAGAAGGTGAGATGGGCAAAGCCGCCCTTGGCCCCTGTGCTGCCTCATGGGCTGCCGTGAGGATTAATGAGATAATGTATAGGCAGCATATTCTGCTTCCCGAAGAAAGGTGCTACATCACACATTATTCTTAATAACACACAGAGGGTCTTGAGGTAATGATCTTTATCCCTGACTCACAACATAATAGGTTTCTACTAAAAGAGTTTAGATTGGCTCTTGAAGCTCATGTTTGTGATGGGGCCAGAGTAGCAAGGAAATCTTGAGCCATGAGGGAGACCATTGTGATTTCAAGACATATAAATCTGTCTTGATTTTCCAAAAGACAATTTTGGGGAGGTGCTTGTGAGAAATAGAATTAAGGGAGCATGGAGAGAGGAAAAGTAAGAGGAAAAGGCAGTGGAGGGTGTATTCCTTGGGTGGGTTAACTTATGGAGAGCCGAGGCCTCCATCACTGAGGACACGTTGAGCCACTGTGCAGAATCAGCCTCATGGTGTCTTTTCTAAGGAGGTTGCGATTAGTAAACTCCTTATATAAGAAAAATGACCATTGCCAAGTGTGGAGGTCATAGATTGTGCCAAGAGCTTTGTCTAAGTATTTTCGTTCTAGTTCTGAAAAAAAAATCTAGAAAGGCATCTTTAGTCACACTTTACAACCAGAACCTCAGGAGTTCATATGAATTACCTGAAGTCACTTAGCTGGGAAATAATAGGTCTAGGATACAGATCTAGGTGTGCCTAACTGCCCTGTTCATGTCCTTTCCTCTATGTTCTGTAAGAATGTAATTTCCTCCTACTAAAATGTGTTGTTTCTTATTTGTAATGTTGGGAAAATGGGTGTATGTGAGTAAGTTATGCTGCAGTCACGATAACCCCAAGTTTTCAATGATTTAACCACAACTTATTGTTCTTAGCCCATATCCATGTATGTGGCTGGGTGGCTTCATGTTGATAACGTCTTCCCTTGAGGATCCAGGCTGATGGGATAGCCACTGTCTGGCAGTGGTGGTTCCAGGGTGAGGCCCATGAGGCACCTCTGGCACTCATTCTTGGGGTCATGCAAGTGCTAACCCTAACCCTCCATTCTTGTGACCTTGAGAATGAGTGTTTCTAAATTTTATACCATAGGCGCCTTGCTTCCTAGTCCAGTTCCAGTGGTGGAGGACAGAGGGCCTGGTGAAGTATGTGTAGCGCTTCAAACTTTCACCCTGGGACACCTGGGTGGCTCAGTGGGTTAAAGCCTCTGCCTTCAGCTCAGGTCATGATCCCAGGGTCCTGGGACCAAGCCCTGCATTGGGCTCTCTGCTCAGCAGGGAGCCTGCTTCCCACCCCCCCAACCCCCCACCGCTGCCTGCCTCTCTGCCAACTTGTGATCTCTGTCTGTCAAATAAATAAATAAACTCTTTAAAAATTTTTTTTTCACCCCAGGTGACATGCTGTTTCTGTTCTTATATCCTTGAAAAAGCAGGAAAGACACCAGATATCGGTGAACAATAATAGAGTCTTCTTGAGTAGGTTAGACTTAAATCATTTTTACAAGCCTCTTTTTCTTGTGAATAGGTTAACAAGTTTAAGCTATTAAGCAGATCATCATGGCTTGGAATATTTTTAATTCGAATGTGGACTTAGCTTTTTGGTCTCGTGAAAATTCAGAGTACTGAGTGCAGCAGATGAAACTTTTTGTATGTGGGTATTAGAAGTGGAGTAACGAGGCTGATGCTCTGTAAAAGTTCCTACTCCCAAATCAGCAGCCAAAAGCTAATCTTGGGATTTAGCCATTTCTTAGATGGCCTGGGGAGGCAGAGGAGACAGGCAATTATTACACAAAGATTTTGTCTTGAACATGTAATAACAGGCTTTGGCAATAGGCACAGTTTGATATTATAACAGCATGATAGTGGTAGGGGCTCATTTATGAGCTGTTGTCCTTTTCAGAGTGTGGTCTAGCAACTTTTGTTGTGGGCTGCATTTTCTCTGTGAGCTGGACATACAACTGGAGTAAATGTGGAAGGAACATTAACCACACACACACATGCATTTCAAAGAGGTATTGCAAGAAGAAAAATGGCTTTGAACAAATAGTAGTAAGGCAGATCATAGATATTAGATATTTATGTCTGCTCATCCCAGTTCAGAAGTCCAGATCCTCTACCAAAATTCTACTCTTGTCTTGGGGGCAAGTTCTGGTGGTGGAAAAATGGTATGGTACAGTCAAGATTAGAATTCAGGCACTGGTCAAAAACCCAAGTAATCCAATTAAAAATGGGCAGAGTCCTTGGATTTTTCCAAAGAATACTTATGAATGCCAGCAGACATACAAAAAAGATGCTCAGCGTCACTAATCATGAGGGAAATGCAAGACAGAAATCGTAATGAGATATCACCTTGCACCAGTCAGAATGGCTAATACCAAAAAGACAAGAAATAACAAGTTTTGGTGAGGATTTGGAAAAAAAGGAACCCTTGTGCTCTGTTGGTGGGAATGTAAATTGGTGTAACCACTGTGGAAAACAGTATGGGGGATGGAAATACCATATGATCCAGCAATTCCATTACTGGGCATTTACCCAAAGAAAATGAAAACACTAATACAAAAAGATACCTGCACCCCTATGTTTGTAACAGCATTATTTACAATAGCCAAGATACAGAAGCAACACAAGTGCCTATCGATAGATGAATGGATGAAGGATAAATATGGTATCTATATCTGTATCTGTTTCTATATCTATATATAAAATGGACTGTTACCCAACTATAAAAGGAAAGAAATCTTGCCATGTGTGACAACATGGATGGACCTAGAGGATATTATGCTAAGCGAAGTAACTTAGCAAAGACAAATACTATATGATTTCACTTATATGTGGAATCCAAAAAACAAAACAAAGGAACAAACAGAATTATTAATACAGAGAACAAACTAGTGTTTGCCAGAGAAAGGGGGTATAGAGGTGGGCAAAATAAATGGGGGGGGATTAAGAGATACAAACTTCCAGTTATAAAATAATTAAGTCATGAGGATGAAAAGTAAAGTACAGGGAATATAGTCAACAATATTGCAGTAACATTGTACGGTGACAGATGGTGACTGTGCTTGGGTGAACATAGTGTAATGTATAGAATTGTTGAATCACTATGTTGTACACCTGAAACTCATATAACATGTCAACTATACTTCAATTAAAAAAAAGAATTTCGGGCACTTGGGTGGCTCAGTCGGTTAAGCGACTGCCTTTGGCTCCGGTCATGATCCTGGAGTCCCAGGATCAAGTCCCACATTGGAGTCCCTGCTCGGCAGGAAGTCTGCTTCTCCGGCTGACTTTTCTCCACTCATGCTCTCTCTCTTTCATTCTCTCTCTTCTCAAATAAATAAATAAAATCTTTAAAAAAAAATGAAAAGAAAAGAAAGAATTTTAATGTTGGGGGAGAGGGCAGGGTGTTGGGAGGAAGGGAATCCTATCCTTGCATATTTTGTCCATAGTAGCACACACAGTTGTGTAACCATTTAACTGTGCTTCCTTCACTTGTAAGATGAAATTGGAGAAGACTGTAGCTCTGAATTTGGTGATGCAAGTAAAGGAAGAGACTTGTCAGTTCAGAAGGCTAACAGGACTGAGAAATTTCCTTTTCAAGTATAGAGGAGATTTCAGGAAGTGTGCCCAAAGACTGCATGAAGGAGTGGGTCAAGAGAGTTTCTAAAGGTGCAGGGAAGGGGCGCCTGGGTGGCTCAGTGGGTTAAAGCCTCTGCCTTCGGCTCAGGTCATGATCCCAGGGTCCTGGGATCGAGCCCTGCATGGGGCTCTCTGCTCGGCAGGAGCCTGCTTCCCTTCCTCTCTCTCTGCCTCCCTCTCTGCCTACTTGTGATCTCTGTCAAATAAAAATAAATAAAATCTTTTAAAAAAAGGTGCAGGGAAGGAAAATTTCTGCTGTATTTCTGCTGTAGAGAGGTTGTGAAGGAGGCAGGAGAATTGCATCAGGAGACCAGTGTGGAAGGTTCAGTCCTGAATGGCCGGGATGCTCCTCCCTCTGTGACAGGCCTGGGTGAGGACACCGTGGCTGGAGGTGCAGCTGGTGAGGAAGATGAGGTTGCATCCAGGAGATAAGAAGCCTCATGGCAGCTTGGTCATCTGCCTAGATGTTGGCAGGGAGGAGAGAGGGAGGTGTTAAGGAATAGAGAAAAAGTTTGGAACAACCATGTGGAAAGTGACCAAAACAGTTACTAAGAGGGCAGTAGAAGCGCTTGGGAGCATAGCAAGGACTCAAATGAAGTTGAACAACAAGAATTGTGGTGGAGCCAGTTGCCATGTTTTTCATAATTTGGCACAGCAGGACAAGGGGTGAGGGAGTCTAATTGTAGGACGGGGCCTCCTCGGAATGAGTGCCCTTGGCCATTTGGCTTGAGAGGAAAACAGAACAGTTGAAGGTTTATTGTGGTCTCTGTGAGGGAGTAGAGAAGGTTTAGTAGGCACAAGAGTGTGGCCAAGATGGTGGGAAAG
>PISX010032931.1:0-15647 GCA_004024625.1 Mellivora capensis | reverse complement strand
CTTACCCTCCCTCCCAGGCTGAGCTCTCTTCTCCTTGGGACCCCCAGCATGGCTGAGGGAAGCTACCGCGTGGAATCGGAAGCCTACCACGTTGAAGACATGGATGAGGGCAGTGATGGAGTCGGGGAGGAGGAGATGGTTGAAGGAAACGACTATGAAGAGTTCGGTGCTTTTGGAGGCTATGGCACCCTCACCAGCTTTGACATCCGTATCCTCAGAGCCTTTGGGAGCTTGGGTCCAGGCCTTCGCATCTTATCGGTGAGGCCCCTTGGGGGCCACCTGCTGGCCCTGGGCCTTCTGCCCCCTCCCCCATGAAGCTGCTGGGGAGGGGAGGGGCGGTGGATGAAAGGGAGGGTTGAGTGGGGGAAGGAATGCCCAGCTTCCCCAGCCTTCCCTCTCCTGCTCAGAGAAAGGGGGCTTGGGAAGGAGCCCTTTGGGGGGCGGGGTGGGAGCTGGCTGCAGGGAGGAGGCTGGCCAGCACAGGGAAGCATCATGGGAGCACACAGAGCTGTCTGCCTTCCCCGACCCTTCTCTCTGGCTTTACAGAATGAGCCCTGGGAACTGGAAAACCCTATGCTGGCTAGGACTCTGATGGAGGCATTTCAGCTGGATCCAGAAACACTTGCCAATGAGGCCGCTGCCCGCGCTGCCAACGTAGCCCGCGCAGCCGCCTCCAACCGTGCTGCTAGGGCCGCCGCCGCCGCTGCCCGTGCCACCTATAATCAGGTGGTCGCTCACCGCCCGGTGGCCACAAACCAGGCTTCGGGAGAAGATGCCCAGCCCATGACGTATGCGGCCCGGGCTCAGGCAGCTGCCCCCGAGACAACCCGTGCTGCTCCGTTGCCCCCTTCCTCCCAGATGCTAGTCAACAGTGAGATGGCCGCCCCGGGGGCTCCGGCGGCGTCCACTCAGCCCCAGCCAGTCTCCCAGGCCCAAGAGGCCACTACCGAGGGCCCCAGCACCGCCTGTGCTTTCCCTCAGGCTCCACGTGCTAGTGAGATGGATGCCACCCGGCCCAAGACAGCTTTCCTGGGTCAGAACGATGTCTTTGATTTCACCCAGCCAGCAGGTGTCAGTGGCATGGCCTTTCCACGCCCCAAGAGACCCGCCCCAGCCCAAGAGGCTGCCCCAGAGGGCCCCAGGGCTGCCCCCTCGGGGGTGCCCCAGGCAGCACCTGCCAGGGAGGGGGCAGCCACCCGGCCCAAGACGACCAAGTCCGGAAAGGCTCTCGCCAAGACTCGGTGGGTGGAGCCTCAGACTGCTGTGCCAGCAGCTGCCACCAAGGCCAAGATGGCCCCGAGCATCCCTGAGCCCGAGGGCGCAGCTGCCACTGCTCAGCACAGTGCTGAGCCCTGGGTCAGGATGGGAGGCAAGAGGACCAAGAAGGTGAGACCTCCCTGCTATCTCCAGTCCCCCCTTGCTCCCCTCCGTTCTCTGCTCAGTCCTCATCCCTGCCCCCGCCTCCTCCACCCCTCCCCTCCCCTCTCCTCTCCCCTTCTCTCAGCTTGTGCATGTTTGTCCAACCCAAGTGCAGTAGCGTGCTTTGACTGCACAAAGTCTCTGCCCTCAGGCCTGGAGGGAGAAGAGGTTGGCTCAGTGCCGGGCACGTAGTAAGCACTCAGCACACGTCATCTGCTGTTTGTACTACTTGATTTCCAAGCACCTGCTCTGGTTAAGATGTGTGCTGGGCACTTTTGCACGGCGAACCTGGTAGCCCTGGGTCTCTCCTCCCTCTCACGCCATAGTCCAAGCACCTGGATGATGAATATGAGAGCAGCGAGGAGGAGAGAGAGCCTCCTGCGGTCTCACCGACCTGGAGAGCGTCGCAGCCCCCATTGACGGTGCGGGCTCAGATGGCTCCCCGGCCCCCAATGGCCCTGAGGTCCCAGGTACCCTCAAGACACGTACTGTGCTTGCCACCCCGCAACGTGACCCTTCTGCAGGAGAGGGTAAGAAACCTGCCTTTCCCCCATCTCCCACCTCTCCTCTCCTGTGGGCCAGTTCTTGGAGGTCACCCATGTCTTGATCTCCCTGTGCGCTGCTCCTTCTCCAGGCGAATAAGTTGGTGAAATATCTGATGATTAAGGACTACAAGAAGATCCCCATCAAGCGCTCAGGTAGGCAACCCGGGCGGGCCGCCTCCGTGAGCTCTGCCCTTCCTTTGTCCCATCTGGCAACAGATGCCTCCACCCAGCATGCCCAGCTGATTGCCGCATTTGCACAGTAAGGGGGGTGGGGGTGGGGTCCCCGACGGTGCTCCCCTCAGCAGGGCTGACCGAGGGGCTGCTGCAGCTCTTTGGCCCCTGCTCAGCCCAGGTGCTCTCTCCACCTCTCTCACCTCCTGCAGACATGATGAAGGATGTCATCCGAGAATACGACGAACATTTCCCCGAGATCATTGAACGAGCAACATACACCCTGGAAAAGGTGAGCGAGTGCCTGGGCAGCTCATGGTGGTGCCAGAGCTGCAGGGGAGCCTTGAGCCCTGCAGCATCTTGAGGCCCCCTTTCAGTACTACCTGCCCTGGGAAAGCTTCCCTAGCTTCTCCTCCTGGGAGCACCCACTGCATACTTCCTTCCCCGGAGGGTCCCTGTCCCTCGGGTTCGTTCAGTGTCCCTTATCTCCTGAAGTGGGTCCTGTTGCTTTGGCCAGTGCCAGAGCTCCCACAAGGCAGTCCCTCTGCAGCCTCTCTTCTTGAGTCTTCCCCATGACTTCGGGGTCCCTGCTGAGGGAAACTTCTAATGGGGAACGGAGGGACTGCCTGCAGGACAGGCAGTGTGGCTTTCTGCTCTCATGCTGTTTCCTCCCCCATGTAGAAGTTTGGGATCCACCTGAAGGAAATTGACAAGGAAGAACACCTGTACATTCTTGTGTGCACACGGGACTCCTCAGCTCGCCTCCTGGGAAAGTAAGAAAGGGCAGGAGGGTTGGGGCCTTCCTCACTGGTGCCTCCCCCTCCCCTTCTTCTCAGAGAAATGGGAAAACAGGGCCTTGGTGCCTGGCACAGCTCCCACCCACCATTAGTGGTGCCCAGTGATTAGGGGATGAAAGGGGAAGTGGCCTGGAGTGAAGCCTTGCTGCTCTCAGGGCTCCCCCTTACTCCCCCCCACCCCACCTTCCCACCCCACTACCACACCACCCCGTCTTCCCAGGAAAGCAGGTTCCTTGTTGCCTGCCTCTTCCTGCTACGTGCCTGGTCTGGGCTTGGCAGAGTGGTCCTGGGGGAAGGAGGCTTCCCGTCCAGTGTAACTCCTGATGCTCAAAGGGCAGGGGAGGTCTGGATGCCCCCTCTAGACACACTGTGGCCAAGTGGTTGCTCCCCGCCTGAACTCACGTGTTTGCATCCACATTTGAGGCCTGAAGCGATTCAGTCTCAGACAGAGGAATGAATGGTCTGGATGAGAGAGCAAGCCATATGTAGAGTGGGAAGAACCACTCAGTTGCCCAGCCATCCGGGAAGAGCTCGTTGGGTGAGCCAGCCCTAGTCCCTGGGGCAAACGGCTGCTGGACAGGATCTCTCTTTCTACACCTTTAGGACCAAGGACACTCCCAGGCTGAGCCTCCTCTTGGTGATTCTGGGAGTCATTTTCATGAATGGCAACCGTGCCAGCGAGGGTGAGTGGCTGGGTCCGCAGCTGGGGGGTTGCCCACAGTCAGCTTCGTGTGCTGAAGTCTCGTGGCTCTTCTCCCCTCACAGCTGTCCTCTGGGAGGCACTGCGCAAGATGGGACTGCGCCCTGGGTATGATTAGGCTCTCGGCTTCCACCCCTCAGCGTTGTCCTTGGGCACCCGTGGCCCTGGGATGGGATTAGCTTGGGGGCCTAGTGCAGGGGAGTGGACGTCCTGGACTGGGTAGGGTGCAGAAGGTCTCACCGGGGTACATGGGGAAATGGTCCTGAACTCTCAGCCCCTCTCTTCTCCATGTCCCCTCTCTGTCCCCAGAGGAGATCCAAGAGAACCCATCAGGATTAGGGGTTCCAGTCACAGCCTTGCCTAGGGCATCCCTGACATGTGTGGCCCTGTGACCCCTGCTGCCATCCCAGGCCTCCATGGGGATGCCCCCGCGCGCCCCCCCCCCCACTCGCTACAGGCTGGGAAGCTCTCTGCCTTGCTAGGGAGTGCTCCTGCCCCCATCTGGGCACTCCCACTGTCTGTAGTTATGGATTCCTTTCCTGGCCTTCAGGGTGAGGCATCCATTCCTTGGAGATCTGAGGAAGCTCATTACGGAGGATTTTGTGAAGCAGAAGTAAGTAGTGGCCAAGTTAACTTCGTCTCACACTCATGCATTCCTCGTGGGCTGGTCTGGCTGCACAAGCCATTCCCCGTGCCAGATCTTGGCACCAGAGGGATAGGTGTCTCTGGTGTGAGAGTGGGCGGGGTATGTGAGTGTTAGCAGGGAGTAGAATTCCAGCGCAGCCTTGGGGAAAAGGAGTCGAAGTTGACAGAGTATTAGAAGCACCCTGCCATTTGGTACCTGCTCCGTGGGCTGCAGGAGAATTTCTCCTGCTTTCCATCTCAGGAACCTGGGGCTCAGAGAGCAGAAGTCTGAGTATGGCCCTGGCTAGTAAGGGGCCCCTTGGGTCCTGGGGCCCCCTGCTCCAAACGTTCTGGTCAGGCCCACCCTGTCCCAGGTCCTTGGAGAACACACAGGTGCACTCACACAGGCACACTTGCACATGCCCACGTGCACGCAGACACACTCAGGCGCGCACACGCAGAGTGGAGAGCGTGCACAGAGTGTGCCGCTTTTCTCCCCTTTACGGTCCTCTTCTATGGTGGACTGTCCCAGGGTTCCACTAGGCCGTGGGTGGGGGCCTGTGATGGAGTGTGCTCATAGCAGGGGGCCTGAAGAAGTGGCTCCTGTGCTTACAACACACCCGACGGGAATCTGGGTTCATTGTGACAAGGGGCGTGAAACTTGTGGCCTTCCTACGAACAGATACTCGACACGTGTCCCACTCCGCACCTCGACGTGGCTTCTTTGTAGGCCTCAGTCCTGGAGGCAGAAACCCCAGGAGTGAGCGTGGGCGTGGGGCTTGGGCTGGAGGGCCGGGACGGTCCTCCCTCAGGAGCTGGGCTGCAGTATCGGGGCTCGGCAGGGGCTACCTGGGGGCCCTTGGTGCAGCGACAGGTCTGCCTGGCTGGAAGCAAACGTTTCTCTTCCTCTTGCACTGAGGTACCTGGAATACAAGAAGATCCCCAATAGCAGCCCACCCGAGTATGAATTCCTCTGGGGCCTGCGAGCCCGTCACGAGACCAGCAAGATGAGGGTGCTGAGATTCATCGCCCAGGTAACAGAGAGCCTCTGTTTGGGGCCCGGCGGTGGGATGTGGGTTTGGTACTTGCCATACCTTCTCTGCTTCTTGGCTATGGCCTCCTCCTCAGGCCGTTGGTCCAGTGAGGATCCGGACAGGTTCCTAAGTCGGTAACTTAGGCAGGTTCACAGGTGTCGTAAGTGCGAGGGATGGGGTGAGGTCCCGGGGCTGGCACGGAGTCATAGGAGAGTCGGATTCCAGTGGTCTTGACTTTTTTTTTTAAAGATTTTATTTATTTACTCGACAGACAGAGATCACAAGTAGGCAGAGAGGCAGGCAGAGAGAGGAAGGGAAGCAGGCTCCCCGCTGAGCAGAGAGCCCGATGCGGGGCTCGATCCCAGAACCCTGGGATCATGACCTGAGCCGAAGGCAGAGGCTTTAACCCACTGAGCCACCCAGGGCACCCCTGGTCTTGACTTTTGTCCTGACCGTGCACCGCCCACGGGAGGGTGGATGCTGGAAGCAGGCGCCCAGTGAACGGTGGGTAGCTGTGTGGGTGGCGTCTGTTACTTTACTGCAGAATCAGAACCGAGACCCCCGGGAATGGAAGGCTCATTTCCTGGAGGCTGTGGATGATGCTTTCAAGACGATGGACGTGGATATGGCTGAGGAACATGCCAGGGCCCAGATGAGAGCCCAGATGAACATCGGGGATGAAGCTCTGGTTGGACGCTGGAGCTGGGATGACATACAGGTGGAGCTACTGACCTGGGATGAGGACGGAGATTTTGGCGATGCCTGGGCCAGGATTCCCTTCGCTTTCTGGGCCAGGTACCATCAGTACATCCTGAATAGCAACCGTGCCAACCGGAGGGCCACTTGGAGAGCTGGCGTCAGCAGTGGCACCAATGGTGGGGCCAGCACCAGCATTCTAGATGGGCCCAGCACCAGCTCCACCATCCGGACCAGAAATGCCGCCAGAACGAGTGCCAACTTCTTCTCCTGGATCCAGTAAGATTTTCGGTGGCTACATGAAACTCCGAGGGAGAGGGTGGGAAGGGGCTGTGAGAAGTCAGGTCGGGGGGGGGGTGGGGGGGCAGGCCTGGGTGCAGGGTCGGGGAACAAAGAGTTGTGAGAGACACTTGCTTTGTTCTTCGCGTCCCTCCCCCTCTCACGTCTGTTGATAGTCCTGTTTCAGCTTTTGTCTTGTGTTACAGACAGCGCTGATGAACTGCAGCAGTCCCTCACCGAGCCAGAGTGCCTCCTCGGATCCCTCCTTAACACAGCACTCTAGGCAGCTCCTACCAGCCCATCCAAGGTGGCATGCAAGATGAAGCTCTCTTTGCCCTTCCTGCTTTTGTTGTGTGATTTTGTCGTGCGCTTTTGTCGTGTTTCCATGTTTTTGGTATCAGTGTTCCAGTAAAGTTGCAAAATTATTTGGGACGTTTCCTCCTTTATTTGCTCACGTACCTGTGCCCATGGTGCTCTGAGTGGCACGTGGTTGGGGGCTGTGACCTAGACACTACCCGCCTCTGCCTGGAAGGCAGCAGGTGTGGGGAGGGTGCTGGGGAGATGTGGAGAGGCGCCAGCTGAGTGTCTAGACCATGAGTTTCGAGAGGCTCCAGTCCACATAGTGACATGATCTCTTAGGTGGTACAACCCCAGTTAAGACGCCAGTGGTGGGGGAGGTGGCAGGAAATGGGATGGAGTGGAAGGCTGTGGGCTGGTGCCGCTGTCCCTCCCACCAAGGAACAGGGCCCACCTCCTCCTCCCCATCTTTGGAGGTGCCATCTTGGAACCCTTCCCTCATCCTCCGCACAACTTTAGCACCTCATCCCTCCCTCAGATGGAGGCTGAAGGACGATGAGATAGGCCTTGGCGACGTTCTCACCCCTCCAGCAGGTTGAAGGAGGAGGCCTTATTGCCCACAGAGTAGGTTCAATGAAAACAGACCTCGACAGCCTGCGACCCTGACCCGAGGCCAGTTGGTGGGCTCCGGAGCTCTTCTTCACTGGAAGCAGGGCCCTTCCAGTGAAGCCAAGGCCGGGCCTATGTCCTGGTGTCTTCAAGGGCTGGGGGGATCCCTGTAGGAGTGGGGCTGGGACTGGAGTTCCTCCAGTGACTGGCAGTGAGAGCAGAGACGCCTGGGAAGGGCTCAGTGGCAGGCTGGGACAGCGTCCGGAGCTTAGTGATGTCCATAGCTGGGAGGACGAGGCCCCAGGTTAAGAAGGAGTGAATCACGTAAGGGCCCCTGTACCCCACTGCCTCTTTTCCCCGAGAAGAGGTTCCCTTCTCTCCCCCAGACTTGGCTCCTGACCCAGATCCAGGCACATAGTTTCACAGGCCCAGGGAAGAATGAAAAACACGGGTCCCCTTGCTCAAAAATGAGGAAGAATTCCAAGAGACTTGATGGCTTAGCCGTGAACTGGGTGCGCAGCCCCTCCGAGCACAAGGTCATCTGGGGCTTCATAGGTCACACCCCCAGGAAGCTAGCTGTGTAAGTTTTCCTCCCCTGAAGTCGGGCCTCAGCTGGGCTTCTGCCATGCTGGCCACTGCTGTGGTTTCTGCCTGTCCGGCTGCTGAGCCCCTGCTTGGCCACGTGGATGCTGTGATTCCGACACAACTTGAGTTCCTTTCACTTTGGCTTCACTGACACGTGGTCTGGGATGTGAGAGGGATGAAGGATGCCTGGGACCGTGGTCCTGGGGTGATGAACGATCCGAGACTTTTCTGGTTCTCTCAGCCTGGGAACCTCCCAGGACCTGCCCGTAGCAGGCACAGGCCTTTTCATGGATGAGGGTTCAGGCGTTCACCCAAAACCACAGGCGGGAATTTGAGCACTGGGTGCAGAGGACACCTGAGATATGGCATCTCATCCGGAAAGGAGGAGAAAGCAGCTCTCAGAGACAGACAGGGTGCTGGTGAGGGAGACCTGCCCAGGCCTGTGGCCTCACAACACTCCCCTCTTCCATCCTCCTTTCCCCTACCTGGCCTCTCCAGGCAGGGTTTGGGGGCGGGGCCGGCTTCCCAGGAGCTGCACTCTGCACAGGGTGCAGAGAGCAGGGTGGGCGGGGGGGAAGAAAGCAGTGGCGGTGGCCTCCGGGACAGGGAGGAAGGAGTGCCTAGGGGAATGCTGACAGACTGTCAGTCAGGCCACCCGGGAGGCTGCCCACCTGCTCACTCACAGAGTAAACGTGACGCCAAGGCAGATGTCCCTTCTGGGCCCTCAACTCAAGACCCTTCAAGGCTAAATGCATGTTCCATCCGCTGTAGCCGGCTACCACTGCCTTGGAGGGGCTCACGGTGTTATGGGAACAACACCCCCATCTCTCACCACTCTCCAACAACAGCCACTCTCTCCCTCCCAGGCTGCCCTTACCACTTTCCATCTCCCTTCACTGGGCCAGACCCCAACCCCTCATGGCTTCTCTGTCCCTGAGGTCCATCCTGGGCTCTCAAGGCTCCCACCAGCCTCCCAGCCTCCCAGCCTCCTGAGACATCAGGCTTGGAGGTGTCCTAGGTAGGCGTCCATCCTGCTCCTCATCCTCGTCTTTGTCATCATCGTTGTCAGGCCCTGGGCCCTGGTGCTTTGGGTGCAAGACCTCATTCCACCCTCGCTGGTACTCTGCGGGGGTTACTGTTCCCCGTGGCACATGTGACAAGTCGGACTCAGAGAAGGGAAGTGACTTGCCTGAAGTCTCTGACCTGGCTCTGCTACCGCCTGGACGAGTGACCTTGGCCCAGCCCTTTCTCTCTCTGGCCCCAGAGTTCCCACCTCTCACAGCACAAGACTGGGCTAGACAGATGTACTCCGAGGTACTATGGGTCTGCTTTCCCAGTCACATCATCTCTCCGGGCCTCAAGTTTCCTCACGGAGTAATAGGGGTAAAAGCATGAACCCAGCACTGCCTGGCCCAGCTGGGAGCAGCTTGTGTGGCCGGTGCATGAAAGAAGGTAGGAAGTGGGTAAAGCAGTGCAGCAGTGTGAGAATGACAGGTGCATGTGCCCCTCGCCCAATGTGTGCGTGTCTGAGAAGGGGGGTCCTCGGGAAAGCACTTGAGATTGACATCCCTCCCTGTCCCTCTGAGCCCCGTGACCTCAGGCAAGTCCCTTCACCTCGCAGAACCTCCATTTTCTCGTCTGCACAGTGAGGGTTACCTACAGTGCTTGCCTCACGGTCTCAAAGACAGTACCGAGCAGTACAGATCAGAAGTCATCGGAAATCTAGTAGCACAAGAACCCTCACCCTAAACACCAACCCCCTTTCCAGTGAGGAGACTGAGGACCAGGCAGAGGAAATACTTGCCCAATGTCAAGTTCTCAAGTTCTCCAGATTTCAGTTTGGGATGACTCCGTATTACAAGTGCCTTTTATTTGGAAACTTGCATCATAGAAATGATAGAAACCTGCGGGACATCATACACTTCAAATATGACTTTGAACACTCCTGTCACAGCGTTGCAGTCTCCCAAGATGCCAACACTTCAGCATCCATGTCAGAAATGGGCTGTCACACCTCAAGGTGACCCAACAGTCCCTTGCCAGGTGTCCTGTCTTAGCCTGTGGTTCAGCCAATACATGCAAATTTATTTTGCAGTAGTTGACGTATCTATGGGTTGCAAAGCTCCAGAAGGGAAAAGCAGTGTACACACCCAATGACCACAAGAAGGAAGAAAATTACAAAGACTGTGGGGCTAGAGTTGAGGAGGATGTGCAACAAATCAACTCCCCTATACCGTCCATGGAAGTCTGAATTTGTGCGTGGCTCTTCAAAAACATTAGAGATTTGCCGCGTGTTGCTACCCCACGTGGCCCCGAGGGAGGGGATGTCAGAGACAAGGTCTATGCGGAAGTGAGCCTTCTGAAAGCAGAGAGGGAAGAAATGGGAAGATGGAGCTCTACTACCACTAGCCCATTGCCTTTAGCCAGGAATCTGAGATACCTGAGGAGCTGGGTAAACATGTGCCTTGTGGAACAGGAGCAGCTGCAAATTAGGCTTTAGCCTGTGTCTGAAGCTGTATGAGAAAATTTGGGGTCCTAGCAACTGGAACAGGGACACCGTGGAGGGCCCCTACAATCAGACCACCCCCTCAAATCTCCTCCTCTTGCTTTCCTCCACCAACCTGAAAAAAAAAAAGGGCACAAGGCACAAGGTTGGAATGTAGTGGGGGCAAAGGTAAGGGCAAAAATCAATGCAGAAGGACGTTTCCCAGGAGATGAAGTCCAACCAGTGTAGTTTCAAATTCTTGATCTGAAGCACGCCTTGTTCATCTGTGTGGTGGCGGGGGTGGGTGGGGAGGAGAGGCTGGCTGGAGCCTTCTGCTTGGTGCCCACAAGTACAAGCTTTGAATGATGATAAGGCCTTGAACGTTTTCATCATCACAGGTCTCTGTTTTGTCTTTTAGCGACCAGAGGTCCTCCAAATCAACCTAACAACAGGGCTCTCTTTATCTGCTTTACTGAGGTTTAATTTACAAACAAAATAATGCCCATTTAAGTGGACAGTTCCATGGACTTTGACAAATGCTACCATCCATGTCACTCCCACCCCAATCAAGAAAAAGAATAGTTTCACCATCTAAGTGTGTTCCCTTGCACCTCTTCTCAGGGAATTCCTACCATCCACATCCAGCCTTGGGCCACCACTCAGCTTTCTCTATCACTACGGATTAGAATTCTCTTTCTCGGAGTCTGATATACACATAAACATACCGTATATAATCTTGCGTGTCGGCCTTCTTTTCCACTGCTTCAGTGCTTTGGATATTCATCCATGGGGTGGCACGAATCAGTAGATTAAATCAAAATGGTGGGACACCTGGGAGGCTCAGCTGGTTAAGGACGTGTCTTCAGCTCAGGTCATGATTTCAGGGTTCTGGGATAGACACCAGGTCAGAGCTCCGTGCTCGGCAGGGAGTCTCTTTTTTCCCTCTCCCTCTTCCCCTCACCCCTGCTCACCGCGTGTCCTCTTTCTAGCTCTCACTATCTCAAGCCAATAAATAAGATCGTTAAAAAAATAAATACATAAGATAAATCAAAATGGCTCCTAGTCACAGAAAATCTGATTCTCTCTGTTAAAATCATACAGACACACAAAAATATCTTAGAACTAATAAAGGAATTAATCTACAGTGCAGGATATAAGATTAAAATACAAAAAGCCACCATATTTATACACACTAGCAAAAGAGTGTTGGAAAAAGAAATTTACCACTCAAAAAAGAAAATCAGTTCTTAGATGTGACTCTAACAAATGATGCAGGGTATTTATATGCTAAAAGCAGGAAAATGCTGGAAACAAACAAACAAACAAACAAAGACCTAAATAAATGGAGGAACATACCATGGTCGTAGGTTAGAATATTTAACATAGTAAAGATGTGAATTCTCTGAAATTGATCTCTGAACCTACTGTGATTCCAATAAAAATCCTGGCAGCAGGATGTGTTGTAGAAATAGACAAGCCGATCCTAAAGCTTATATGGAAACTAAAAACAAACACACAAACAAAAAGAATAGCCAAAAAACGTATGGAGGGAAAAAAAGAATGAATGTGGAGGAATCATATGACCTACATTGACAACTCCTCAACAAATGTGTGGAAAACACTGGATGTCCATCTAAAAGGAAAGATCTCACATCGTATACTATAACTCACTAAAACTAAAACTTATATATAAACCGTGAATATGGAACTCTAAAATGTTTAAAAGGAAGCAACAAAATCTTTGACTTAGGTTTGAGAAACATGTTCTGGGTAGAATAACTCCAACCTGCCACCACTCCCCCCACCACCCTCCAGCCCGCCTCGTTGTTCTTGTTTATTTGTTTGGTTGGTTGGTTTTGTTTTTTGTTCTTGTTTTTGTTTCTGTTAAAGATGCTGTTAAAGGGTTTGAGGAGAAAAATCTCAGGCTGGGAGAATGTATTTACAATTACCTCAACAATAGAGGACTCAGATCCAGAGTAGATGAGGAACTGTCAAAACTCAACAGTAAGGGGCGCCTGGGTGGCTCAGTGGGTTAAGCCACTGCTCTCGGCTCAGGTCATGCTCTCAGGGTCCTGGGATCGAGCCCTGCATCGAGCCCTGCATCGAGCCCTGCGTCGAGCCCTGCATCGGGCTCCCTGCTCAGCAGAGAGTCTGCTTCCCTCTCTCTGTGGCTGCCTCTCTGCATACTTGTGATCTCTGTCTGTCAAATAAATAAATAAAAACTTTAAAAAAAAACTCAACAGTAAGAAAATAATGGAAAAATCTTTGAAGAGATACATCAATGAAAAGGATATAGAGGTGGAAATTGAGCACATGAACAGATGAGCACACTCACTGGCTTTCAGACAACGCAAATTAAAACTATGGTGAGATACCAGTGTTCCTGTATTAAAATTGCTGAAATTACAAAAAGCAAACAAGCAAATAAAACACCAACATGTGACAATATCAAACGGTGTTGAGGATGGGCAGCAACTGGTGCTGGAGGGGAATGTAAGGTGGAACATCCACTCTGGAAAGCAATGTTATTGCTTTTTATGAAGTTAGACATATACTCAGCCACATGACCTAGCAATCTCACTCTGAAGTATTTCTCCTAGACAATTTTCAACTTGAGTTCATTAAAAAAAACCTGTAAGTGAATATTTGTAGCAGTTCTGTTCTTTATCACCCCAAAACCTATTAAGGAAGGCACGTATTGCACAGAGAACTGGGTGTGGTGCATAAACAATAAATCTTGGAACACTGAAAAATAAAATTTTTTAAAAATCACCCCAAACGTGAAACAACCCAAATATCCTGCAACAAAGTGTATTCCTTCCATACAATTAAATATTACTCAATGGTCTAACGGAATGAAGTATTAATGCAGTCAACAACTTGGATGAAACTCAAAAGCATTATGTTTAGTGATAGAAGCCAGGCTCAGAGGGGTTACAATTTATTTTATTTTGTTTTGTTTTGTTTTATTATTTTATTTTAAGATTTTTATTTATTTATTTGAGAGAGAGAGAGAGAGAGAGAGAGACTGAAGAAGAGAGAGATAGAGTGAGCACGAGCAGGGCAGAGGGAGAGCGAGAAGCAGACTCCTGGCTGAGCAGGGAGCCCAAGGCAGGACTCCATCCCAGGACCCTGGGATCATGACCTGAGCTGAAGGCAGACACTTAACCGACTAAGCCGACCAGGAGCCCCAGAAGGTTACATTTTAAATGGTTCCATTTCTTTGACTTTCTGTAGATGTTAAAAGTATCATAAAGGAAAGCAAGTCAGTGGTGCCCTGGTTAGGTGTAGAAAAAGAGTGTGACTACAAAGGGATAATACCAGGGACTTCTTGGGAGCTGTAGATGTGTTCTGATGGTGGCTATAGGAATCTATACATATGTTCAAATCCCTAGAACTGGAGGTCCAGAAGAAGTCTACGTCACTGTATTTAAAGATACAATTGAAGAAATAATGACAAAATGGTTTTTTTCAACCAAACTTTATTAGAATTGAACAGTAGTGTATTTCACTAAAAAAATATTGAATACTTTCTTCTAGGATTAAGGAAAACCATACCAAATGTCAACTCAGATGAACACAAATGAATGAACAGCTATAGAAATGGTAAATATAGGGAAAGTAAATTATTTTGCTCTTCAAAAATTTCTTTAAAATTAGCTGAAGTCCCAAAAGTTCATTTTTGCTTTTGTTTCCCTCATCTTTAGAGATGTGTCTTGAAAGAAGTTTCTGTGGCCAATGTCAAGGAGGTTACTGCCTATGTCTTCCTCTAGGATTTTGATGGATTCCTGTCTCACATAGAGGTCTTTCGTCCATTTTGAGCTTATCTTTGTGCATGGCGTAAGAGAATGGTCTAAGTTTCATTCTTCCACATGTGGCTGTCCAGTTTTCCCAGCACCATTTTTTAAAAGATTTTACTTATTTATTTGTCAGAGAGAGAGCAGAAGCATGGAGAGCTGTAGGCAGAACAGGCAGAGCAGGCAGAGGGAGAAGCAGGTTCCCTGCTGAGCAAGGAGCCCGATGTGGGAGTCGATCCCTGGACCCTGGGATCATGACCTGGGCCAAAGGCAGATGCTCAACCAACTGAGCCACCCAGGCATGCCCCCAGCACCATTTTTTGAAGAGATTTTTTTTTTTTTTTTTTTTTTACCACATTGGGTGTTCTTTCCTGCTTGGTTGAAGACTAATTGACCATAGAGTTGGGGGTCCATTTCTGGGCTCTCTATTCTGTTCCATTGGTCTATGTGTCTGTTTTTGTGCCAGTACCATACTGTCTTGATGTCTATAGCTTTGTAATACAGCTTGAAGTCAGGCATTGTGATGCCCCCAGCTTTGGTTTTCTTGTTCAACATTCCCCTGGCAATTCAGGGTCTTTTCTTGTTCCACAACATTTCAGGATTGTTTGTTCCAACTCTGTGAAAAATGTCAATGCTCTTTTGATAGGGATGGCACTGAAAGTGTAAATTGCTCTGGCCAGCATAGACATTTTAACGATGTTTATTTTTTCCAATCCATGAGCATGGAGTGTTGTTCCATCTCTTTGTGTCTTCCTCAGTTTCTTTCATAAGTGTTCTATAGTTCCTAGATTTATAGTTTATAAATCTATATGTTTATGAACACATATGCTTATAAACTATATAAACATATAGTTTATATGTTTATAGTTCCTAGTTCTATAGTTCCTATAGTTCCATAAGTGTTCTATAGATCCCTTTACCTCTTTGGTTTAGGTGTCTTACCGTTTTTGGAGCTATTGTAAATGGAATGGATGCCTTAAGATAAAAAGCTCTTGCATAGCAAAGGAAACAGTCAACAAAACTAAGAGGCAATCAATCCATGGAATGGGAGAAGATATTTGCAAATGACATTCAGATAAAGGGCTGATATCCAAAAATCTATAAAGAACTTATCAAACTCAACACCAAATAATCCTTCAAGAAATCGCCAGAAGATATGAACAGACACTTCTCCAAAGAAGACATACAAATGGTTAACAGACACATGAAAAATGTTCAGCATCTCTAGCCATCGAGGAAATACAATCAAATACATGGAAATACAAATCAAAACCGCAATGAGATACCACCTTACACCAGCTAGAATGGCCAAAATTAACAAGACAGGAAACAACAAGTGTTGACGAGGTGGTGGAGAAGGGGGAACCCTCTTGCACTGGTGGTGGGAATGCAAGCTGATGCAGCCACACTGGAAAGAGTATGGAAGTTCCTCAAGACATTAAAAATAGAGCTACCCCACGACCCAGTGATTGCACTACAGGGTATTTACCTGAAAGATACAGATGTAGTAAAAAGAAGGGGCACATGCACCCCAATGTTCATAGCAACAATGTCCACAATAGCCCAACGGTGGAAGGAAGTGAGATGCCTCCTAGCGACAAATGGATAA